>JAYMGJ010000124.1:0-90728 GCA_037178675.1 Scleroderma bovista | reverse complement strand
CATTGGCACGGTATTACTCTGGTGCCTAGACCACAACTCTGGGGATGAGAAAGTTATTACACTCACCCAAGTGCTCCATATGCCAGGTGCTACCACACACCTTATTTCTATGGGCGAAATGCTCCAGCGTAATTACAAAGTCACTGGCGATAAGTGAGGCATTAGCCTCATTCATAAAGCTGAATGCCTATGGTTTGGACCAGACCCAGAAGACGATCGCAACATCATTTTCGGGATTAGATCTATCCCGATAATTAGGTCTAACTATATCGCCTCCGTGAGCAAAGTCAATTATGACATTATGCACCGGAGATTTGGGCACCCCTCTAAGGAAGTACTCCAACACGCACAAAAACATACACAGCACTTCCCGGAGATCCACTTTCCTACTGAGGATTGTGTTTGCCCTGGATGTGCTCTTGGCAAGATGCCCAATCGAGCTTTCCCAGAGAATGAAAGACGTGCTTCCAAGCCTTTCGAGCTGGTACACTCTGATCTAAAATCCTTCCCGGTTACGTCGTACCGGAAATTCAAATATGTTATCACCTTCTACGACGGCTATATTTCTCACGCCTGGACTATGCCTCTTCACTCCAAAGCTGCAGCAATTACGGCTGCCAAAGATTTCCTCCAAATGGTGCGCGTCCAACATGATACGCACGTCGTTGGATGGATGTCCGATGCCGGCGGAGAGTATAAATCTGATCTGTTTGTGTTGAAGTCACACGTGCACCCAGCGCAAACCGTCGATGAAGTGCGCACAAGACTGCGACCCATATTAGTGTAGACTTAGTAATAGTCCTCTTTAGAGTAGATGTTACATGTCACACGTCACGTGTCACACTATTTGTTGTATATAAACAGTGTTCATCGCTTATATAATATAACAGCTCTTAACCAGCTACCGCTACCATCTCTGGTTGTGCACTCCACCCAACAGGTGAGTTGGAGTAGCAGTTCCTCTACGTATATAGGTATTGCTTCAACAGTTTGATCGAGCACTCCTTGAAAAAGGAATTAAAATATATCAAAGTGCTCCAAGAACCCCCATGCAGAATGGCCGCGCTGAGCGTCTAGGGTGCACTCTCATGGATAAAGCTGAGTCTATGCAGCATCAAGCCTGCATTCCTGACTCCTGGTGGGAATTTGCATTCGCTCACACAACCCACATTTACAACCATACTCCGGTAGCTTGCCTGCGATGGCGCACCCCCCATGAAATGCTTAAGGGGGAGATGCCTAACATCGACCACCTCCGTGTATTTGGCTGTGGAGCCTTTGTATACCTCCCGGCCACAGCTCGAGCAAATAAGATGGCTCCCAAGTCGGAGCTAATGACTTATGTCAGTGTTGCCCCTGGAAATGAGCGCAATTTCTTGTTTATGCGCTCCACCAATGCAGTATTTACCGCTGCCCATGCCGTCTTTGATGAGCATCATTTCCCTTGCTGCCACAAAAACAGGTGCGAACCTCTCGAGAACCCTTTTGGAAGGGTAAATCCAAAACCTACCACCGATCAACCAGATAATCCCCCTGATGATATCAACAGTGATGACGATGTGGAACATGACCATGGCTACCCACATCCCCAAGCGCAGGATGACGATCCAAAGCGCAAGGAACCCAAGGCTCCTGAGTGTCAAGACCGGTTCTCCTCAACGATCTTACTAGGAGGTCCAGAGGTGCAGGGAACTAATGAGGAGGTAAGTCCAGACACTAGTAGGTGCTAGTTAGTGCGGAGAGTCAAGTCCGGGTCAAATGAACGAAGTCCGGGCACTAGAGGAGCACAGGGAGTAAGTCTGGGTTTTTGCGGAGTAAGTCTGGACCGCGGGAAAGTGGTCCGGAGTTGAGTGCAGCTTGTCCGGAGCAAAGGACATCCCAGAGGTGGGATAAGTCCTGAGAGGTCTAGCGTCGAGTCTGGGACAGAGGTGGCTTTTGCCCTCGTGCAAGTAGGAGACTTGCTAGGATCGGACATAGGACCAAGGGGACGAGATAGGATGGAGGCCGGAGTTGGCCGGAGTTCAGGAGTTCAGATGAACAGATGGATTAGGAGAGCATAGTGGGTAGTACAGAGTGGGGAGTATCTTAGTCGAGATTTGATCTAAGGAAACTACTAGGCCAGAGTATAGTAGTTTATATAGTAAATGAGAACTAGGGTGAGTATATACAGTGACAAGTAAACACCTTAGTTGGGACAATGGATGGAGCAGAAATGGACAGGAAAATAAAGCAGGTACAGGAAAATAAACCGGAGCGGGAGCAGACATGGGGAACTAGAGATTGTTATGACCATGTCCAACTCCGGACCATATCCGGTTACTCCGGTCACATCGCAGTCCTACAGCTCAACTCCGGTCATTCTCAGTTACTCCGGTCAACGGTCGCACAGATAACCTTCCGCTAACTACGACCCTTGGTCTATACTCCATTCGCTCTTACTACACCTCGCCGTCTACCCTGCCTTGACATGAGTTCTCCGTGAACTCGATATATCCTATACCTTGTAGCATTTTCACCAGACCTGATTTATTTTACATGGACCTGACTTTATTTTCACCGGACCTGACCTAGTCCTAACTCCGGTCATCCCTTGTCCGCTATTAGGTTGTTTACTTGTCACCATATGTACTCGACCCTAGTTTCTACTTAGTATAAGTACCCTCTAGTTTACCTTGTACAAACACAGTCTGAAATCAACATAAGTCACTACTCCTGTTCTCGTCCATCTCCGTCTCCGTCTCCTTCCCTTGACCAGAACCTACGCAAGGGGTCAACGCTCGTTGTCCTTAGTCGTTGAACCCAATCGGTGTGCGCCTAAGTGAGGGAAGAGGTCAGAACAACCAACAACCAACACCAAATGACAGCAATATGCGAGTGGTGGTCTTCCTTTGCATTTCTGGTATTTAATCTCCTCAGGGGGATGTGCTGCACGCCTTCAGGCAGGATGCAGGAGGGAAGGGAAGGGCTTCTGATGGGGATGGAATGCGATTGGGGATGGTATTGACTCCTCTTCAGCCTACCACAGTGGTTAGGAAGAGTCCTGGGATAGAAGAGCGATGATAGATTGGCAACAGGGGTGTAACAGCAGTGATGGAGCAACAGGGAAGCAAGGGGACAGTTCCTGCTTCAAGAATGCGATGGACAGTGATGGGATGGAGTGGACAGTGATGCTAGACTGCGCTTCAGCCTAGAGAAATGATCAGATACAAGATATATCTGATAAACAACAATATAGGAGCTTTAGGCCAGCACTGAGTGACCTACAAGTCCAAAGACAGAGATAGAGCTTATAGACAGTGAGGGAGAGAGAATGTGGTCGCTTTATTGAGGGGGAAGCAGACACTTCCTTGCAGCCTTTGGCTGCTGGTTTATATACAGGAGGGGCTGTGGCCCTGTAAGCACAAATGACTAAGTGCTTGGTAAGAGATTGGTAAGAAATTGGTAAGCGATTGATAAGCAGTGTAATCAGGCTGAGTCATCGATGGGGAGAGCCTGAACAAGCTGCTGAGCCAAGGGAAAGAGCAAAAACATAGGTAAAAAGGGGTGTATAACCAAGAATATGGAAAAATCATTGCATGGGGCCCAAAAGAGAGGGGGAGAAAGCATGGGATGAGTAGATCGAAGCTAAATGAGCATATGCGATGACATAATGCATATGAATCATAGGGGCATGAGTCATGAATTGATAAGCAGCATGATAAGCATGATTTGAAGGATGATTGGTAAGTGATTGGTAAGGGGAGTAATGGGGATTAGTAATGCCAAGAGGGGATGAATAATGCGCAGCAGAGTGAGTCAGAGTGAGCCAGAGTGACTCTGTGTGACTCAGAAAGAAGGGAAGCACAACCTATGATTTATTGAACTTTAGATCTGGAGATGAGCTTCTGAAGCAGTGCCACTGATGGGAGTGGCTGGGGGATAATAAAAGAATTGATCCGACCAGAAGAGCAGTGTCAGGGGGCCTGGAATGACAAGTAGAGTCACAGCTGGTCACAGAGTGTCACAAATCCCTTGGATTGAGCTTCTGTAGAGCAAAAACGCGAAATTTGGTGCTCCCGAAGTGCAGTCTTCCCTTGAGCAGTAAGGGGAAGGTTCTGTACTCTATTAGGGCTCCTAAGAAGGGTTCTAGAGCACTGTTTCATTCGTGTTTGTTGCGGGATAGCAGGGAAGAGAATCGCAAGTAGCGGATTCGACGTGTCCAGGGAAGCGAGATGAATGATAGAGGGAGATGGATGTGACAGGACTCTGGGATGAAAGGACCATATGCAGAGGACTCAGGAGACACAGAGACGACCAGGTATGAATTTTCAAGTCTAACGATAGACTTGAGACGACCAAAGTATGTGCGCGACGCAGGACTGACGAGGAGAACGCGCTGACCGAGAACGAGAGGGACTGAGGGAGCAGGCTGGGAAGATATGTACCAGACAGTACACAGGAGCTCAGGGAGAGGCTGTCCCAAGAGCAGGACATAATTGAGGTCTGCTGCAATAGCGGAGAAACGTTCCAGAGAAAATGCGGACTCCATAGTGAGTGATGAAGCGGGTGTCTGGATTGCGGGTGGAATATCTCCGTGGGAAATGAACGGATTTACGTCGGAACTTGACAGGCAGATAGACCATGGTCTAGGCTCCATGATGGTATAGTCACATGATTGATAGCTTCAAAAATGGCGGAGCTATTCAAAATATCGGAATGCCGGCACTGGGCGCCTAAATTTGACATTTGGGCGCTAAAAATGATTCTTCCTTTTCTCCTTTGTTTCTCTATCGTTTCTTCTGCTTCTTTGGTTGTTCTGGTATGGGAGTTGGACTGCAGTAGGTTGCATTCCTCTCTCATACTGAAATGATCACCAATCCTTGGATTCTTCTGCTTCTTGGCGGTTCTTGTGCGAGGGATGACTGCCAGATGATGGCATTCATCTCTTGCTCCAGGATAGTCATTCTTGTGCGATAGATGGCTATGACAAGCTTGTATTCATCCTTCGCATAAGGATAGTCATGACTTTGCGTGATATGGATAGCGAGGGCTGTCTGTATCCCTCAAGTCGGGACAATCTTTCAACAGATCTTGGGTGTGCGTTCTTCGCATTAGTTTCATCGGCTAACTTTCTCCATGTCCACAGTACCAAACACATTTGGTGCGTGACATCGGTCACCAACTCCGGCCGGACTAATCTCTTGTCCAGCATCTGCCCTCCTCCTTCGTCCGCTTTCGTCCAGACTTGACCGGACCCCCTACCGGAGTAGACCCGGACTTGACAGAGATACAGGGATGACGGAGAAAAAGCAGGGACAGTGAAGTAAAGGGAACTAGGTTGGAAGAGGACAGGTAAGGGTTGGAGGTGGACTTAACTAATGTTAAGTCCGGAGCAATGTCCAGGACCGGAGGAAGTGGGACCAGAGGAAGTGCATGAGCGGAGGAAGTGCAAGAGCAGAGGGAGTGCATGAGCGGAGGGAGTGCACAGGTGGAGGAAGGGCGGAGTAGCCGGAGGAAGGTCCGGAGTTGGACATGGAAATGTCCAAGGCCATTGGTGGACCTATCAGAGGGAGTGGAGCAGAACAGGAGCAGACCTGAGCTGGAGTTGGATGTACCAGCCGGAGTTGGGCTATGTTGCAGACAAGACCAAGGGAGTGGCCAGACTGAAACCGGAGTAGCGACAAGTGGTAGGTACAGGCTCAACATGGCGGAGTTAGACCGCAGATGTGTCTAGAGGAAGACAGGGTTTAGTCCTGAGGTGGAGATGGATGTAGTGACCAGAGTTGAGCTGGAGTGCAGCTATGAGGCTGGAGATGGCCGGACTAGCTCCGGAGTTGTGTCAATGCCTAAGGAGAGGTCAGGCAGGCCAGGGTTAGACCGGAGTTGCAACTGGGAAAAGTATGGATATGACACTGAGGAAGAGCCTAACCAAATAAATCCTCCCCGTACACCATCTCCAGTGCCTTCACCGGTGAGAAATCCGCCACCCCTGGCACTGCAGCACCCTGGCCGAGCTGAACACCGCCAAAATGCGCCGCGACCTCCTGCAGTGAATATCCCTGCCCGCCCCCAACGTGAACGTAGAGTGCCATTGTGCCCCGGTAACGTGTATGGTGAGCGGTGACATCCCGTTGAGCAACTCCAGGATATCGAAAGTGCCTCTCAATGGTGAGAAACAGTGGGTGAGGCCCCTAGGCCCCCACAACCGGACACACCAGACCATATCCCTGGTGGTTTCCCCAACACCTCTGCAACACCCAGTGAGGAAGATGTGCAAAAGATGTGCGAGGAAGGGGGAGCAAACCTAGTCCGATTCCTGATGGGCAAAGCCCTCGAAACCCACGAGCCTCAATATGAGAGCGTCCGCAACTGGTCCTATAAGGACATTGCTCGCTTACCCCAAGATCAGCAGAAACTCTGGCGACTTGCTTGCCAAGAAGAGCTCGACGTGCTGCGAAAGCGCAAAGTCTTTGAGCTAGTTGACCGTCCCCGAGACCGGAAGGTCATAAAGAATCGATGGGTCTTCGACGTGAAGTCGGATGGCTGCAAGAAAGCCTGCTTAGTAGCGAAAGGCTTCTCCCAGGTCGAGGGATTAGATTTCAACCAGGTCTTCTCACCAGTCATGCGCTTTGAAACAGTGCGCCTCATGCTTGTGCTTGCCGCACTTGAAAACTGGTATATCACTGGACTTGACGTTCAGAGTGCCTACTTGTATGGCAAGCTCGACGAAGAGATCTACATGGAACAACCCAAAGGGTTTGCAGTTCCCGGGCAAGAGCGCAAAGTGCTCCACCTCTGGCATGCCCTCTATGGCCTCAAACAGGCCAGCCTAGCTTGGTGGCGCACACTCGATGAGTCTCTCAAAGAGCTCGGGTTTGAGCACCTTAAGTCTGAAGCAGGCATCTTCTTCTACAAGAAGAAAGGCACCAACATCGTCATTGGTATTATCTACGTTGATGACGCTTTATTCTGTGGCCCTAACAAGGCTGTTGTTGATGCCATCAAAGCGCAGTTCATGCGCAAATGGGAGTGCAGAGACCTTGGAGAACCTAAGGAGTTCCTCCGCATGCGAATCACTTGCAAAGGTCACGCTATCCACCTGGATCAATGCGCGTACATACAAAAGGTCATCAAACGCTGCAGCATGCTCAATGCAAAGTCTGCAAGCACCCCACTGCCGGCTGGCTACTATGCCACCAAAAATACAGAGCCTGTTGATGTGGAACTCCACTCCCATTTCCAGACAGTTATTGGGTCCCTTCTGTACCTTATGTTAGGCACTAGGCCCGACATTGCCTTTGCAGTCATGCATCTCTCACGCCATGCCGTGAACCCATCCCAGGACCACCTGTCCAAAGCGCTTTATATCTGTCGCTACTTGATTGGTACACCTAATTACTCCCTAGTGTACAATGGTGGATCCGGTGCTGGCCTGATTGCATGCACGGACTCAGATTGGGGATCAGACCCTACCTCTCGCCTCTCGCAGACAGGTTTCTACCTGAAGCTTGCAGATGGCTTGATCAGTTGGACTTCTTGTGCGCAGAAGACTATTGCGTACTCGTCCACTGAGGCTGAATACATGGCTTTGAGCGATTGCACTCACCAAGTTACCTGGATTCGGAGTTTACTCGGTGAGCTCAGCTATAAGATGAAAGCTATCCCGATTTGTGGTGATAATCAGGGGTCTATATTCATGGCATCCAACCCTGTAACGGAGCCTCGCTCCAAGCACATCGACATCCGCTACCACAGAATCCGCGAGTCAGTTGCGAAAGGTAACATGGAACTATTCTTCATTGATGGTGCTGAGAATCCTGCCGATCTGCTCACCAAGAACTTACCACGCGAGAAATTCACAAAGTTCAGAGCTCAACTAGGCATACAGTTTCCCTCTGGCAGCATCTAGCGCCTTATTCGCTGAAGTGCTCTATGTGCAGCACAGCGAGGGGGAGTGTTAAAGTCGCACGTGCACCCGGCGTAAACCGTTGACGAAGTGCGCACAAGACTGCGACCCATATTAGTGTAGACTTAGTAATAGTCCTCTTTAGAGTAGATGTTACATGTCACGTGTCGCACTATTTGTTGTATATAAACAGTGTTCATTGCTTATATAATATAAACAGCTCTTGACCAGCTACCGCTACCATCTCAGGTTGTGCACTCCACCCAACAGGTGAGTTGGAGTAGCAGTTCCTCTATGTATATAGGTATTGCTTCAACAGTTCCTACCTGCTCAATTCAGATGTACCTGGCCTAGCTGAAAGAGTCAAAACCAAGATTCCATTTCATTTGTCATACTCATGTCTCTTCTGGGAAAAACATCTGCAGGCAACCAAGTTTTAGTGAAATAATTGAAAACCAGGTATGCATGTGTTTATTTGTCATAGGAAACCATGTTCTAACTCATCTGTTGGACTCACTTTTGTGTCATGCCTATGTACAAAGTCCATATGTCCAAACTTCAAGGGATCCTCAAGGAGATGCTGTCTTTGTTTGATAATAGTTGATTTATATCATGTAAAACACAAAGAAATGAGAAGAAGGCCCAGAAAAGTCACTGTACTGATCAAAGCTCAAATTATAGGTACCATAGGAATGTGAAGTAACCAATAGCCATCTAAAATACCTAATTATCCTTGGGAATAGGTGTGTAACATTTATGCCAAGCAGGGCCATGAGCCATCTTGCTCAAATCAAGCTTAATACTACCCCTTGGGATTACCAGATGGGTCAATGGAGTATGAAGAAATTGATGGTATGAGGAAGGTACCCACAGCAACAGTTGTTCTTTGGGGCCCACAATCCAGCCACTATCCTGCAAATGAATATGGTCTTGGTAATCCTCATAAACATTGGATGTGTTAACTGGAAAAGAAGTGCTTGGTGAGCACTTGAGTAAGTGGGCATGTTTAGCTGAAGAAGAGAAGCAGATTAGTGAGAGTGTACTTGAAGGGGAATTTTCAGCTTGCTCTTTAATGGTATTGCCCATCTGGCCACCTGTCTGTGCATCCCAAAGTCGGATTGTCATATCCCAAGAACCTGACACAATGTACCTTCCATCTGGTGAGAATGCAACTGAGTTGACTGACTCTGTGTGCCCATGGAGGGGATTACCCACCTGTTCACCTGTCTGTGCATCCCAAAGTCGGATTGTTTTATCATCTGAACCTGACACAATGTGCCTTCCATCTGGTGAGAATGCAACTGACCAGACTGAGTCTGTGTGCCCATAGAGGGGGTTGCCCACTTGCCCACCTGTCTGTGCATCCCAAAGTTGAATTGTCTTATCCTCTGAACCTGACACAATATGCCTTCCATCTGGTGAGAATCCAACTGACCAGACTATGTCTGTGTGCCCCTGAAGGGGGTTGCCCACCTGGGCACCTGTTTGTGCATCCCAAAGTCGGATTGTCTTATCATGTGAACCTGATATAATGTGCCTTCCATCTGGTGAGAATCCAACTGACCAAACTATGCCTGTGTGCCCCTGGAGGGGGTTGCCCACCTGGGCACCTGTCTGTGCATCCCAAAGTCGGATTGTCTTATCATGTGAACCTGACACAATGTGCCTCCCATCCGGTGAGAATCTAACTGAGCAGACTGAGTCTGTGTGGCCCTGGAGTGGGTTGCCTACCTGGACACCTGTCTGTGAATCCCAAAGTTGGACCATCTTATCCCTTGAACCTGACACAATGTGCCTTCCATCTGGTGAAAATCCAACTGACCAGACCATGTCTGTGGGCCCCTGAAGGGGGTTGCCCACCTCACCACCTGACTGTGTATCCCAAAGTTGGATTGACTTATCCCTTGAACCTGACACAATGTGCCTTCCATCTGGTGAGAATCCAACTGAGAAGATTGTGCCTGTGTGCCCTTGCAGGGGGTTGCCCACCTGGGCACCTGTCTGTACATCCCAAAGTCGGATTGTCTTATCTCTTGAACCTGACACAATGTGCCTTCCATCTGGTGAGAATCCAACTGACCAGACTATGTCTGTGTGCCCTTGCAGGGGGTTGCCCACCTGGGCACCTGTCTGTGCATCCCAAAGTTGGATTGTGTCATCCTCTGAACCTGACACAATGTACCTTCCATCTGGTGAGAATCCAACTGACCAGACTATGTCTGTGTGCCCTTGCAGGGGGTTGCCCACCTGGGCACCTGTCTGTGCATCCCAAAGTCGGATTGTCTTATCCTCTGAACATGACACAATGTGCCTTCCATCTGGTGAGAATCTAACTGACAAGACCATGGCTGTGTGCCCATAGAGGGGGTTGCCCACCTGGGCACCTGTCTGCACATCCCAAAGTTGGATTGTCTTATCCTCTGAACCAGACACAATGTACCTTCCATCTGGTGAGAATCCAACTGACTCAACTGAGCCTGTATGCCCTTGGAGGGGTTTGCCCACTTCCCCACCTGTCTGTGCATCCCAGAGTCTGATTGTCTTATCCTCTGAACCTGACACAATGTGCCTTCCATCTGGTGAGAATCCAACTGACCAGACTGAGTCTGTGTGCCCATAGAGGGGGTTGCCCACTTGCCCACCTGTCTGTGCATCCCAAAGTTGGATTGTCTTATCCTCTGAACCTGACACAATGTGCCTACCATCTGGTGAGAATGCAACAGACCAGACTGAGGAAGCATGCCCTTGAAGAACCTGTTGATTTCTGGGCCAGTCTTCCTGTTTCCATACAGTAACTTTGGCAGTTCCTGAAAATGTTTCAATCAGAGATCTTGCCAATATTGAATTTGATGGTGAAAATGGCAAAGCTGACAAGTACAGGTGTGGTGTACTCTTGTCAATGATCCCAGCAAAGTTCTGCACAAATTTGATCCCATCCTTGATGAATATCAAAAGTTCTTCATACTGTTTTCTTCTCTGCTAATTCAATGTTACCAGGATGACATCCCATATTACACATGAATAAACTCACCTGCAACCACCCCTCAGCAGAGATCAGGCCCCATAGGCCTCCCCAATCAACTTTGATACACCAAGGGCCTCCAACCAAAATAGCATCTGCTCTCCAGTGACAAGCCCCCTCACTAATTGTGCCAAATCTGGATCAAATGCTGCACCTTGAAGGTGGATTGCCCAGAATCGACATGAATACAACAGATGTGGTGGAATGTTTTCTTGAACCCTCTTTTCCAAGTCTGCCACCTCCAAGTTAGATATGTATGATGTTTCCAGTCCACAGATGTTGAAATGAAGGCCAGCTTGCATGACAGAAAGCGAGGCAACAGCAAGATCACGATGTGCACCACCCTGCTGAATAAAGAACTCTCCACTTCGCTTTTCCTCGAGCAAAAAGTCATAGAACGAAGCATGCAGGGGGCGGACAGGAGTGGATGTGTCATTGGCACCAGCAAGTAGTGACGCCATGAAGTTGAGGATGAGCCCTACAGGATAGCGGTCATCCTCCCGAGGGAACTGTCACGCATCAAGTCCAATGCACTGATAGGGAGTGGTTCCTTCAACCACAGGATCTGTCGCATGACCGAACGAAATACCCGGCGCTCATCGGATCCTCTGAAAAGATCCTTCAAAAATGTGGTATACATTTCGTCGAGGAGAGTCCTTCCATCGCCAGGAGCATGAGACATGATTTCATGGAAACGGTCCTTCGGGATCACTCCGATTCGAGGGGATATGAAGTCACATGCCAGACGTGCCCATTCGAACACACCACCTGATTTCGCAGCGAGCTGTTGGCAATTTTCGTCGGAGAACGTGTCACAGAGACTCTTCAAACGGGTAGAAACATAGAGATGAATGTCGCGCATGGTCAACTCCATATCAATGGCATCGAGTGACCTGGCATAGATATGCGAATTGGTGTTTAATGCCTCCACAATGTCCACGAGTGGCCGAGAAGTCAGGAGAATCCGGATGTTTGCTGGAAGTTCCGCACCGTATGCAGCAAGGACCTTAAGAACAGTCGCCCTCGTGTGCTCCGCACCACTCTCATCCAAAGCATCAATGACCACCACGACATTTCCAGTAGGGGAACCTTCAATTGGGAAAGGGGTTCGAGAATGAGCTTTTTCCACTGTGCTACGATGTCTGCCGTGTCCCTCAATGAATGGTTGTTGGTCGTCACCTCAACCAGAAGCGGTCGCAAACGGAGGTCGCGATCAGCCAAGTCACGCGCGATGGTCGGGAAGAGCTTCATATGGAGCTGTTCGTGCTGTCTAACACGACTGAAACAGAAGCACGATCCAAGCATGCCGAGATTCTGGGCTTGCAGAGCAATCGTGTGCGCGATGGCCGATTTCCCCTTTCCAGCCTGTCCGTAAAGCCAGAAGATGCGCGGTGTAGCAGCGTCTGTGTTGTTGATCCAATCAACAATTTCATTCAAGATCTCGATTCTCGTGCCATCTAGGCACTTCTTTGCCTCGTTCAGTCCGACTCTGTCCGCACAAGCCAAGCAGTTCGAGCTAAGGTCTTCGTAGATCTGTTTGATGCCATATTGGATGTCTGGAATTTGTCGATCTCGAAGCTCTTGCATCAACTCATCTAACTTCTGGTTATAGTTGGCGACCCTGGTTGTTGTCTCTGAGAGAACACTCTTCCCGAGGCAAGACCCTATGAAAAAAGTGAGCCTCACGAAGATCATGAGAATAGGTGGCGTACAAAAAGTTTTGGTTTCCGAGTACTTTGTGATGAACTGCGCGCATTCCTGTACGACTTGGGCGATCTCCACTAGGATGTCTTTCGTGGCATTGATCTTCGATGAAGACCTGTTTTCCAGGATGACCTCATAAGTTCGTTCGATTCTAATGACGAGGCCCCCAATGGATGCGTCGAGACTCGCTTGCGACAGGATCAGCTATCCAGATTCCGTTAATCGAAGTCATCAGGCATACTCGATGCATACCTTGGAGGCCTTGTTCAATGCACTCAAGGCCATCTGAGCAGATGGATGAATCTATGCGTGATCATCAGTCAAGCTTGGCCGTCTGCCATTGGGATGACAAACCATAGTAATGCCATTGACGACCGTACTGAAAGTGCTAAGGGTTTGGCGATATGCAGTGTTGATGGCATCTAACTGGGTCATCGCAGTGTCTACGCGACCGATTGCGTCGACAGCATCTTGTGCTGGGCCAGAAATGGAGTACATATGTGCGTCCTGTGTGTTGCCAAGTACGGGCGGAACAGATTGGATATCGCCTTGCACCTGATGAAATCGATAAGCGTGGTAGCTGTATATGCACGTAGTTGCAGCACGTACATTACCAGTGGTTTCTCCAGGACCGGTGGAAGTGGAAGGTTTGAGTACGACGGCCCTGTCATTTTCAAAGTCAATCGCCATGGGCTGGGTGTGGTTCACCAGATATATGTAGACCCTTCAGATCCAGCTCACGGATGCGTAAATAACGTCGTACCTCTTCGAATACAGCAGATGATCCTTCGTTCCCCACTGAAGTGGTAGGGTTAGCCACAATTGGCTCGGACGATTGCGGTAGTCGCTCAGCCTCCTGCTGTCGTCTGCGCTGGGACCTGGTCAAGACACCCGGCATCCCAGAGGCAGAGAGAGTTGGGTAAGGAGAACGCTGCAATGACATCAGAGTCCCCCTCGCCACCAAAATGTGCTGTGGGATTCGCATACCCTGTGTTGGCTGGATTGGCTGTCTGCGGTCTTGCGGTTTTTCTTTGGCATTTCTGGTGTTAGGGATGGTTTGGTTTACAATTAGCAGGAGAGAGAGAGGTGAACCGCAACTCCACAGCTTCGTGCACTGCCATGAGGCATCCATGGTGTCCGGTCCGAGTCCGGTCCGCCACCCGCCAGAGCACAGAAGTTGTCTGTGCCACTTGTCGGATGCCCTCAGCGGTATGGCAAGAGAGGATCCACACTGGCTACTACATATCGCTTTCTCGCCCGGCTGGCCTGTGGGGCTTCGCTGACATCCCCACCCGCCTTCACCCAGTTTTTCAGACCATCCTTGCGTCGGGTCGCTGCCAGCTCACACGCTTCGGCCTACTTCCCTCGTATGTGGTAGATGGTAGTTCACCTAAACAGCCCCGGAAAGGCGGCGGTCGGGGTAGCGGTTAAGCCCCCTGACGAGAGCTTTCGCAGGCTCGAAACCGCACGCCCAAACCCGCCCCTTTACCTGTCCCTGTGTGTACTGTACGTGGCCCCGATCTTAGGAGAGGGGCGTCCGACGGACATGACAAACAGATTGACCAGCTGGGATACCTCTCTTCGCACACAGACTATACACTACCCCCCTTCCGTCGGGGGGAAGTCTGGGCATTTTTCACTTCCTCCATGATCCTTCAAATCTACAAACCTACCCGAGGCAATGAGCAGGCACTGAGGGAAATACTATCTCAGCGACTCGGACGCCGATGTGACCAAAATCAATGGTCTGCTGTCACTGACTCAAATATTGTTGGTCCGGTCACCCATTCCACTTTAATCGGGCAACCCCAGTTTCCAGCATATACTAGCATACGTCAGCTCGACACGGCCCCATGATGATGGCACTGACGCGTCCAACCGCGACGAATACATAAGGATATCGCCAATACGTCCCACCGCTATCTGAGAAGTTAGAACGCTTTTCTGTCTCTCTCCATGCCTATTACCGAGTTTGCATCCCTTGAATTCAAGGCTTCCCGCGGCCTCTCAGAACCCTCCATATTTGCACTCTTTCAAAAGCTTTCTACTTGGCAATCAGAATGCTCAGGCTTCCCGCTACTTTTCTTCACGAACCCCGAGGTACCCTCTGAAATTCACCTCGTCACTGGCTGGGACAGCGTAGAAGCCCATGAAGCCTGGATAGCTGGAGAACGGAACCAGGAGCTGTTGAGAGTATTCTCTCCATTCATCAACATCCTTGGGATGGCCCATTTGGACATAGACTTTGATCGCATCCCGAGAGATGCTTCTTTGGTGGTCTGTTTGGAGTACGGTGATCAGAGCAGGGACCAGTTAGAAGGGGAGTTCAAAAGACAACTTGAGGTTCTCTCGGAAAATCAGATCGACGCACTCTGGGTGGAATTTGGTCAGAATATGCAGGAGGGCCGACGTGATGTGTATGTTCTTGCGAGCGAGAAGGCTGGTATGACGGGAAGTGCAGGGTTAGACATAAAGCCGATCGTACAACGGGACCTTCGGAGGGTTGAAGGCTTGTAAATCCACTGCTTCCCAGGAAGGAACAAGCTTGGGGCTTATTGAACTACTAGTATTAGTAATACCACCTGAGAACTTTGACTTTATGTACTGCTGTTTGCATTACATATGCATGTAGCGGCAAGTAGGTGCAGATTGCCAAAAAATGCACCACTGTACTGACTCATTGACGCAAGACACGTTTTCTCCTGGGAGTCTGCGAAATGAGCGCTGATCCATCCCGGAAACCTTCCAGCTCCTCTCGCCGACTATCGGGGAGCTCGCGGCGGGACCGCGACCAGGACCGCAAACAACGCATAATGTACGTCGACCGACGTGACAGCCATCGTAACCACGACCGCGACAGAGACAGGGATAGGGATAGGGATAGGCGCAGAACGCGGTCCCTTTCCCCGGTTGCTGCACCCTCAAGACGTGCACGGACAGAGGGAAGCAGAAAGGGAAAGGAGCCAGTGCACGATTATTTCGAACCCGGCGAAGTCGAGGAAGAAACGAAAACCCACGATATTGGGGATGATTTTATACCGTTTGAGGACAACGATGGCGAAGCCTCTGCAGAGGAGGTGAGACGGTCGGATAAGGGAAAGGCACCAGAACGAGATTGGGACAAGGGGAAACCTCCAAGATATGAAGATAACCATCTGGGAAGAGGTAGCAAGAGGAAACGCGACGACCTCTCTGACAACGACGATCGTGGCCGTAGACGAACTGAATGGCAAGTGCACAGCAGGAGCGCTCCATGGGTCGCCAGTGTCGACTGGGGGGATTGTCGCAATATCGCAGAGGTGTATGTCTGCTTCCATTCCTATTCCATGGCACTCTCAACGAACATCAACAGGATGCACTGCGAAGTGGCAGCCTTCGTAAATTACATGTCGCCCACCCCCGTTGAAGACGAGATTCGTAGTCTCGTCGTCACATTCGTCTCCAGAGCAATCACATCTGCATTCCCTGACGCACGAATATCGCCATTCGGCAGCTATGAAACCAAGTTATATCTACCGAATGGGTGGGTACATAGACTCGTATAAACTCGACAAGATGGCTAACGTCCGGCAGTGATATCGACTTGGTGGTAGACTCGGAAAGAATGGCGTACAGCAACAAAATACACGTTTTATACGCCCTTGCAGATACCCTCAAGCGCGCTAGAATCACCTCAAAAGTTACGGTTATTGCCAAAGCCAAAGTCCCGATCCTCAAATTCGTCACCAACCACGGAAGGCTCAACGTCGACATCAGCGTCAACCAGGGGAACGGTGTTACGGCAGGAAATGTCATCAACGGTTTCCTGCGCGACATGCGTGGGTGTGGGTTCGCATTACGCAGCCTGGTGATGGTGGTGAAAGCGTTCCTCAATCAAAGGGGGATGAATGAAGTCTACACGGGCGGATTGGGAAGTTACAGCATCGTGTGCCTCGTCATCAGCTTCATCCAGATGCACCCGAAAATCAGGAAAGGTGAAATCAATGCCGAGCAGAACTTGGGCGTCCTGGTCATGGAATTCTTTGAGTTCTATGGCTGTTATTTCAACTATGAAGAGGTTGGCATATCGATCAGGAATGGAGGGTCGTATTTCAGCAAACATCAAAGAGGATGGTACGACACGCTGAAGAATAACCTTCTTTCCATTGAAGACCCCATTGACCCTTGTAAGTAGACAACACCAGAACCCGTTTACCCAGCCAGCTTACCATGGGAATAGCAAATGACATATCGAAGGGCTCCTATGGCATTGCCAAGGTTCGCCAAACATTTTCAGGTGCCTACGAAATTATGAAGGCAACTGCGTATATACGGGCTAGCATTTTGAATTCTCATCGAGAGGGTCGTAATTACCCATTGCGCCAGGGCTACGACCCTGGAGATATGAGTATTTTATCGACTATCCTTGGCGTTACTCAGGAGGTATGTTGTACGGCTTGCTTGCAGCAAGGTGGGACCTGAGGAATAACTTTTCAGACGATCAATAACCGACGACTCCTGCAAGAAGTATACGATAGAAGAACATTGCACCAGTTGCTTGGAGTCGTTGAAGCGCGCTCCCTCCTTCCTCAGCCAAGTACCACGGACCACGGGCTCCCAGAAGGTGATATGGATCTCGGGTCCGACGAAGAGGATGGCGCCAACTTGCGCATATCCAGCGATCATGAAAACTCGGACGAGGGTGGCAAATACCACATACAGAGAAGGCGGCCGGGACGCGGCAGTGTCCCCCTTGACTTTCTAGCCGCCTATACCACTGACGATGACGAAGATCATGACGAGGCAGGGGAACACTCTGGGGACAATGCAAAGCGCAAAAAGCTGAGCACCGACGAACCTCAGCTGTCGTTCCAGCGAATAGAATCAGTTAGCCCATCGTGACTACATAGTTTTCATAGTTGTGCTGTTAAGCCGGTGTATATGTCACTCTTGTATGTACCTCGGGAGACTTGAAGCTGTTTGCACCTTACTACGTTAATTAATTGCAGCAGATATTTGGCGCCCGCTGCTGAACGTCTCTTCCGTCCTCGACCAGGGTCGTCAACCCGCTCCTTGCCTGCAGCGTACGCCCGCGCTTAGTCTTTCTTTGACTATTAATTTCGCCCTTGTTCATCGTTCACATTCGACTATCGTTCCACACCTTGACCTTCTCCGACTGAAGCGTCTCGAGTTCTCACTTGTCCCGTCCATTATTCAGATTTTTTTTTCGCCAACCTTGCACGCCCTACCCTGGCCGGTCGGTTTCCTCTACTGTTCTTGTAAAACCATTTCTTCACTCCCACTCAGTCGTCGTCATGTAAGTGTCAAGGACCTAACCGAATCATTGCACTCCTGCTGATCCGTTCTACTTCATTTCAGGACTTCCCGAGTGCAAACACCCCCAGTCAACCTCAAGGAGCGCATCGCGGCCCTCCAACAGCGCAATGTCTCCCCCACCCAACATCCCTCTACCCAGATAGCCTCCAAGGGCATCCCCATCGCCGGCACCGGTGCACTTCGCGATAAAATCGCGAAATTCGAGAAAAAAGGAGGGATCCCTGTCCCGCGAGGCAGTTTTGGGATGGGTGCACTGCCCTGTCCAGCAGATACTCAGACAGCGAAAAAACGAGGAGAGCTCTATGGCAACCGGATACAAGGACTCGGTCGACCCAGCGGGCCCCCTGTGAGTCGGTCTGGATCACCTCTACCACTCAGCGGAGGCGATTTGCCCGGTCCGCGGAAGAGATGTATCTCTACAGGCGGAGCGCTCTCTCGCGGTCCAATAGCGTTTCGCCCTGATGATTCCGCACCCCCAGTCCCGAATGGTACCGTCTTCCACACTCCCCGTCGTAATTCGCTTGCGGTGGACTTTGGTCCTGGGAGGCGTGTCGTAAGTGCGGGGTGCGCTGAATTGCCGTCGGAGGGAGTTACTTTTCCTTCGTCGCCTCCGTCGTGCCCCCTCCAGTTGGAGGAGTCCGATAGTTCCACGACTACGCCGTCCCCTTCAGCGGATTCACCATGCCTTCCTCCAGAAGCACCCGAACCTGAAGTCGGTGCCGATACAGTTGAGGCTCTTGAGCCTATTCAGCAGGCATTGGATCTGGAAGGGAGTGACATGGAAGAGAAGGTTGAGTTGAACACGGTCGAGACGCAATCATCTACGGTGCTAAGTGATGCTATGCTGGCATCTCCCCTTGTTCATACTGTCAGCCAGCAGGACGCTGTTGTGGATATTCCAGTTGCCAAAGAGAGCCCTTTGGACCCGGAGGTCATCCCCCAACCAACACCGCCCCAATTGCCTCCTGCTTTACCCGACCCCCCTTTGGAGCCTCCTTCTCAATCTCCTGATGCTGTATCGCACAATATTTTGCACCCTGCTACCGAGCAGGAGGAAGAGGAAATTGAAATGACCGAGCCAGAGCCAACACAACCCCCTCCTGTGGTACCTGACCCCATTGCGGTATCTCCTTTGCCATCTCCTGCTGCTGTATCGCAGAACGCTTCTTCCCTTGGTACCGAGGTGGAAGAAACGGGAAATGTGAGCAGCCTTGGTCCTTCTCCAACTAGCCCAGATCCACCAGCTGCCGTGCCCCAACCCGAAGAAGAAAGCACCGAGACTGTCTCAATTACAGATTCTGTTAGCGATGTACAGACCAAGGCACTCCCTCCATCGCCTGAGCTGAAACCTGCAGCGCCTTTGCAAAACAAGTCGACCTTCAGGGCTGTCGTTCATCGCAAAGTTACGGAGACACCTGCTGCCACTGCCCCCGCATCCAGTCTCGCTGCTTCCCCTACACCGCAGGTCGTGCGCCCCCGCCGTTCGCCAGGCATTCCCGTAGTTGATGTCACGCCGAGCACCGGACCTGGTGAATTGACCATCCTGCTTGAAGAAGCAGCCCTGCTAGAACTAAGGCTTACAGAGGGAGATACCTCGGAGAACCTAGATGCTCCATCGGCGAAGACGCCCACTAGTGCGACCTTCCAGCCCGTAAACCCTCGATCAGTGTCCGCGACCACCCTGACGGAGAAACCGTTGCCGATCCTAGATACTGAACTACGTGGTCGGCTTTCGCTCTCCATTCCGGCCATCAGGGAGCCCACGCTCGAGTCAGAAATCCCGGAGATCCCAGAAGAGGACGAGACCTCGGATGGTAGGAGCCTAGCATCGACGACTTTCTCGCAGAGGTCGCCGTCGCACAGGAAGTACCTTTCTGGTTTGCGGCGTCTCACTGGCCGACGGTCGTCCACGAACATGCCTGGGGCGTATCCGCGTGATAGCATCTCGCTGTCTTCTGAAGACTCTGCGATGGTCGCTACTCCACCTGATAGCCTGAGTGGTAGGAGTGGAGGTTTCGGAATCGCATGGCCGAGTGTTTCTCCGAAGAAGCATGGTCCTGTAGGGCGGGCAAGCTCTTTTACTGACAAACTGTTCAACCGCAGTCGTACGAGGTCGAACGTGAGCACAACGGATACAGGTACGGTTTATCCCGCCATGCTTCCTTGACAAAGCGCTGAGCCATTTTGCTTTGTTGATAGATCGTAGTTCTGTGTACGAGACACCGCAGCATAGCCTAAACATACCCTCTCCTGGCGTATCGCCTATTGGGCGCCGCAGCGGCCAAGACGCAGGTCCACGACCTACTTCCTGGGTACCGCATGATTCCTGCTCTGATCTCTCACGTACTTCGACTTCGAGCTTCATTGATAAGGACATTTTTGACGCCTTTCCCTCAGTCCCCGAAACTGTTCCGCAGGGCCCCTATTCGCATTTAGACGTTGGCGATGCTGCCATTGCCCGGGCATCTACCTTACCCGTGAAAGTCCGGAAACAACCGAATCAGCGACTTTCTATGATGTGATCTGTTGGATGGATGGACTACTTTCTTTTGCTTTTGTTCGTCGAGAGGACTTACTTTCGTATGTGAATAGCTTACTATCTCTCATTAGTTCACCCCGTTGTCATTTACTAGCTGCAACCTTTACCCAATCTTGTGCAGTACTACCCCTCGACTTACCTCGTACTACTGATAGTTTTTTTCAAGCTGGTCTGGAGGATGGATGAAATTTATCATTGTTGACCAGTCTTGCGTGATCATGTTGCGAAGTTTCAGTATGGCACAAGCTAGAGGTCAATGAGACGCCGTCACGCCAACATATCTAGGCACCACATCAGAGGGACCCCCTACGGGAAGGTCCAGGAGAGGAGCAAAGTGTGGTCGCCGCTGACGCACTGACAGTGACACTTGAAAGCTTGACTCACGCAAAAGGTTCGTACTAGCTTCAGCCATCCACTAAACCTAAGTCAGCTAAATGTCCTTGTTGCAATTGCACAACCTTATCTTACCTTATCTTACCTTTAACCATAGTAGGTGCTCTGCCAGTTGAACATTAGGAATCAGGTTCAGTACTGCCCTGACCTTACCTCTGACTATGGGCAGCACGACATACATAGAACTCGGGAGATAGACTTTTACCCGGGTACTCCTTGCACATTTGCAATCGACTGGAGTTCGCACTGGAAAAGGACAGAGTGATATCAAATCTCCGATTATCGCTCATCCCTCTTATCTGCAGCAGATGGGCTCGAGACCTTCTGAAGAACGTGATTGTGCATAGATCTGTCTCAGCAGATTCTTCTTCCACTGACCTACACACATATCCACCCGCAGTGGATTGTGCCGATGAATCCCCTTCGGACTTGGACCCTTGATTCACTGCCGTTAAGCCATGGTTTACTGTGGCGCGGACTGAGGAGATTAGATATCCGGTATGCTAGTCATATTGGAAGGCTTGTGTCAATGTTGTGCCATTGGGCGACGTGATCCAGGTATGACAATATGTATGTCTTTTAATTCTCAGAGAGAATGTTCTCCAATCTGAAGACGCGTCCCTTTTCACGATTACCTGATCTGATGGTCTCGCATGTCCTGCTGCTTGACCCTGTTCAATGAAGGCCATAGTAGACTCTAGAGCTATGCTCAACTACGCTATACGGAGGTATTGCGTGACGTTTATGGACTGCTGTACCAGGCGCATGGCCGTGGCCGTGGCCACTTGGGTGCGCGATCTATTTGGCGAAAGGCTACCGTCCCCATCCACGGGCTCCCATTGATTGGGCCTATGATGCCAGAGGGGATACGCGCATCGGCCACAGGAGGTGACTGCCCCTAAAGAATGTTCCGTCGCCACAACCTCACAACTTGAGACTCATCGCCTTCGCATTCAGTCGCAGAGTCACAGTCGGATCCGTGCACACCGCGACAGTTTTATAGGTTGCATTCTACTAACAAAGGTTTATTGTGAGTGGAGCTGCTAAGCTATTTGTGCCAATGCCGAGCGCAGGGCGGGTACTATTATGAGTTGGAAGTGCCCACGTAATGGATTGTTCCTCGGCCCTTCACAGTTATGTTTCATTGCGCGCTCGAGGGAAGAAGTCGGCTTTGTTGAACGAATATGGTGGTGAGTTTATTCAGTTGGCGTCATGAAATACACAGCCCTTCCGTTATGTACGACAGGGGAATGATATTCAGCATGGTTACTGAGCAGTACAATCACGCGGGTGAGTGAACTCCTCTTCGACGACATACAAAAATACTGCAGACCTGTCCAGCATATGTCTGACTGCATTGCTGGCCTCTGTGGTGAGGTGTTGCCTCAGTCGTTGCTCTTCGGTTCACGCGCTGTGCAGGCTGTGAGCCTGTGATTAGGAAGATGCCGCAGAAGGAAACACCCTTGGCCTCGCTGCAACCACGTTCATGCTTGTCAAGCCCGCGACTCGTCAGCCGATCGGAAATAAGTCAGCGTGGTGGAATGAATGATGGCTTTCAGTGTATGGCAATGTCTGACTCAAAGTGCTGCAAGTACCTGCGATCTGGATCTGGCCTGTCCTTTCTCGTCCTCTGCCTTCTCGTAAGTAACAAGCATGAGCTGACCACAGCGTCCATATAAAATTTGCTGCCGTCGAGTCCGGCGTTTCTGCTTCACAGGCCCTTGCTGCTATCTCCCAGCTCAAATCGACGCTAACGTCACCATTCGTGAGAGGTCCGCTGACTTTCGCATAAATCATGACCGAGCATACAGCATCACCAGAGCCCATTAAAATTTCCGGAGCCTCTGACGAACGCATTGCCCATTGGGTGGACACCCACATCCCTTATAACGGCCAGTTTCGCTCCCCAGACAGCCCACCATCTGTAGTCGAGGAGGTCGAACTAGCAAGCCACCACTCAGACGAGGGCAGTTCCCATTCCTTGCCACCCAAAATGGTGCTCAAGTACTCAGACGGTCGCGGCGAGATCCCCATCTCCCACTGGCACTACCCACATTACCCGCACAGGGACCCCCACTACCGCGCTCCTGCACCGCGCTCGCGGCCGCAGACACCCCACCAACGCTCCAAGTCCGCTATGGGCCATCGTCCACCTCCCCCAATCTACCCCCTCGCGCCAGAGGAACTGGACTACGAATCAGCTCCAGAGGACATTCAGGTCCTCCCTGCTGCCCCCAATGCACAACCCCATCGCGTCACAGGTTCATACAGGCCCAGACGGTCTTCAGAGCCTTACCGTGACCCTACTCAGCCCCCTCCCACTCGGGATGTTGCAGACGTGTACGACAGCCCCCCGCCGCGCTATGTTACTCACACCTTGAATGTGCCCGCTTCTGTCACACACTCCCATCCTCAGCACATTCGTGATCCATATAACTATCACCACCCAAGTCATCCGCATTCACGTGGAAACAGACCTTCGCCATCGATCGTTTACGCCCCAGGTGATTATCACAACACCGATCACTTTGCCCCGCCTATGATCGTGCATGCCCCTCACAAAGCACCCGGCGTGAACTACACGGGATCTTCCCCGAATGGCTTTCCTCAGTATCCTCGCATCACGACTAAGCCGTACCCTCCTGTGCACGGCCAGCTCGGCTTGCTTCCAGAAGAACGACGTGGCCCACGGGGACCACGCCCCAAAGAAGACCTGCGTGCCTCCCCGATCAGCAAATCAACCAGTGGCAGTTCAAACAGCACGTACTACGTCCTTCCAAACGCAGGCCAGAAGATCAAAGTCTTGGTAAGTTCACCGTGCTTTTCCTTCCACTTCTCGTCGACCAGTTGGCTGACGTGCTTGTGTGTACATCATCACAGAACGGACCCGAACCTTCTCTATACAATGGCAGCTCTACTACTAAATCGACTTCATTACGCACTCCTGACTCCGCGGCTGGTTTTGGCCCCAAACGACCGCTGTTTGACCGGTTGTTTAGCTTTGCCTCGGATTTCCCCTGGGGTTCGAAGGGCCCACGCCCATCTCGAAATAACTTACAACGCAGACATTCAATTGGTATCTCCCGTTCACAATCCCGGGATCGCCGGTGATTACATTTTATGCGCGAATATGCACCCATCAGTAATCTCTTATCTCTGTCTCCTTCTGCGCCTTACTTCCGAGGACCATATTACTAACGCTAGGTCATGATTGATGGACGACCTTCGCATCTCCGATCCTCATAGATTATACGACATAGGTTCTCATGCATTTTATAGGCAATCCATGTAGCGCTTTTGAATACCCTCTCTTCTCTCTCCTTGGATTTCTGCCATATCCCTCGGGTATTATCTTCGTTATCATATCTCACATGTAGTTATGATCACCTTTCCCTTGGAATCGTTGAGTAACTTATGCCGCTTCTTTTCCTTTCTCCCTCCCAGTTTTCGCATGTAGCAATGTGACCTCGTTTTCCGTTGAATCTCAATCGTGCAGTTCAATTTCCTTCTCATGTCAGTCACCAGACAATGGTGTTAAATGCCTTGCAGTGGAAAGACGTGGACGCGACGCGTCTACCATGCGTCGAGTGTACGCCACCGTGTTTATTTCGACTAGTACATATGTGCATTTGGTGCACTCCTGTGGACGGGTTGCCTCGAGGCCTCGAGGAGCTGAGGCAATCAGGCACGAAAAGAGATAGGTTTGGACACGTTTTGGAAAGGTTTAAATGAATAGCACTTGGGGCCGTGTGCACGAGACTGAACCAGACCATGCAGGGTAATCAAGATGATCAATAACGATCGATGCGGAAGATATAGAACTCTATGCACATGTACATACGCAGATGTGGATAAACTTGGCACAAACTGGGGGGCTTCTCTCTATCGCCTGGCATTTGTTCTCGTGAGCGCAGGGTGTTCTGGTGGTTGTTTTCATTAAAGGTCGCCGTTCGGCCGTGACGAGTCCTTGGCGTTTGTCAGCAGCATCTCAAACAACCGCACAAATTGTTCCCCCCTCTTCTACCAGCTTCGACCCCTTCTCCTTTCACCGCAGTTGCCAGATGGCGTGGTTCTCGATCGTGCTGTGGCATGCGCATGGCGCTCAGATGGTCATTGATTGTGATGTGATGAGTGATCACGGTACACGGTGCACAGTTGCGCAGGGATGCACCGATCGATCGTGAAAGCTGCGAACTTCGCTCGATTGTGCAACTTCCAGCGTTGGCTGGTGAGTTGTCGCGGCCTTTTGGAAGGTGGCGTCATTGGAAGTAGTATTGTATCCTATGCAAGTAGGCATGAATAGATATTTACAAATGGATGCGATACCTTTCTGAATTAGTAGGTGTACCCCTCAGGTCACCCGGATCGGTGCCTTCCCCGCTTCGATTCGCAAGCCGTGGATTGCATCTGGAACCCGAGTCATTTTGAGCGCATTATGCCATATCGCCAACTCGACGAATTTCACCGCTGTTTCCCAGAACTTGGCGCAATCGCCGTGGCCTATCAAAAACAAAAACAGAGTTGTGGGTGGTGGGGCAGGTCAGATGACGACGTCAAGACACGATAAGCACTAGACCTTCTATAAAGATCCAAAAGGGGCTATCTGTTGTTCACCATTCTCTGACACCTTGGAAGAGGTCGCTCACTCTTGTTCGTGCACAAGGGGGGGGAACTTACTTCTCCTTCTCTTCTGCCTCCCCCTCATGTGCGCCGCCGCTATGTGTTTGCCATTTAGGGAGCTCCCATAATAGAATGGGAGCGTTCGTAAGAGGCGGCGGTGCGCACCATAAATGGGCGCCTAAGGACCCTATTGCTGGTTCTTGGACAGGGAAGCATGGAGCCATTCAAGAAAATGTGTTATCGCCATGACGCTGACATGCAGTAGTGCCACCGACCGCGGTATGGACGAAATCAGTTCCAGCATCGCTTGATGGGGTAACGGTGCTGTCCTATGCTGGAACAGGCATGCTGACCGCTGTGACGCACGCCGGGCGGTAACATCTGTGCTCTGTGAAGGAGTATCATGTCATGGAACATTCCTTGGGTGCGGAGCATGCACCTTGGCTCATTGACGGACAGGAAAGCGTGGTGTGCGGTGGAATTCATTCGGCGACTGTTGTGAGTAGAAGTCAAGGTATCAGTAATGCCAACGTTAGATTTTGAGTTCAACCATTGGAGATAGGAAGTCGACCATCTCGTACATAGCACTGGATGTCGACAAGAACACAAGGTCCTACTACAGGTTATCAAGTCAATCCCTGGCTGTGGGCCGGCAGAAGAAGAGAGACTGACTGCTGTATACGTGTAACGTAACGCGTGCATTTAATTTGCGTGGCCCTAATTCAGCTATTATTGCATAGAAATCTACCTTGGAACGTCGCAGGAAAAGAATAACCTAGGGACTGCCCTCGAGGATAGATCGTGAAGCAGTGCGCTCCAAAAGCATGTCCTGAGGTGGGTTTTGAGCTTCTCTCCACTCTGGGATCACACAAACCTCGTCAAGCCTCAGTACTGCCAGACATTGCCGTTGAGTGCTTGTACTGCATGGCTCAAAGAACTCTCGGAGATGGTGAAACTGAAGCCGTGGAGACGCCACCGCGAGGTAAACCGAGGGTAGAACGCAACGCAACGGTCAGGGCATATCCACAGGGGTGATGAGTGTTGGGAATCCAGCATAGCTCTGAGTGCATGTAGGAGAAACGAAACAAGGGTCAAACACACTTGCAATAAAGGCAAGACGAGGTGTATCGGATCGAGTGGCTGCGCTGCCTCATATCGTGCCAGGGGTGATAGCGTGACAAAGCGATCGAGCGAACATAGAATGTGGACACGGAAAAATGTGCCGAGGCTAGACTTGTATTCAGGTAAGAAACCCGAAACCACATCGCTGAATGGACTTGATGGTTGCGTGTCACAAGGTGAGGAACGATGGAATTGACCCATGAAGCTGGTGCATGTGATAGGGTCAGTGGCGGATGTGGTATAACCACGACGAGGCTGCATATAGAGGACGGATCAAATCGATAGAAATGCAAACAGTACAGTAACTGTGTGTTTCTCTTCAATAGAGCACCATAGGTGGGCGTAGTACACGGCGCACTCTGGAGAATGGACGTCAACCGTCGAACGTGCCGCAGCTTTGTGGAGAAAAATGGGACTTGGTGCGTTTGGAACGTGAAGACGGTAATGACCAGCTAGAGTGCATTGTCTGTCAAGCATTGACAGAGCCACCACCCCGGAAAGGACTGGTCAACAACCTTACCCTGTCACTGCTGCAACTCGTCCATTCTAGCGTGCCGTGCTGAAGAGTGCATCGAAGAGTTCGTCCCTGCAGCAGTGCACGAGAATATCAAGGAGAAGGTGGCTTTGCTGGTGAGTGATCGAGCTCAAGAGTTATGCTATGCCTCTGACGCAAGAGCATATGAAGCCACGTGACACGGTGAGCCGCAGGGTGCCCCATTTCCAACACTCAGACGAGCGTGGTTGGCAGCAACCTTGAACCTGAACTCGACGCCGGGACTTTCTGTTCTTTCTTTTTCGTGCTATTTGGCTGATATTCACAACATAGCACATCAGAATACCACCCGATATCGTGTCACTGCATCGTGTATTCGTCCGACCCATGACAAGCACACAAGATGAACCAGCTCTGGCAGAACGAGTACTTCCTGCTCGAGGTGCGGCGCAGCGTGCTTCTGCTAGCTTTGTGGGGCAGCTCATGGACTCGCCCACGCGTTCTGACGAGGGAGCTGATCGCTCAGACAATGAACTTGGCTCGCACCCGTTTGGCGAGACCACTGTGCGCAAGTCGAAGAGCGTCAAGTATCGCTACAGCGCGACTGGGAAGCACCTCTCTTCTCCTCTGAAGGGAAGTTCTACTTCGCCAGAACACAAGGGAAAGGCTACGGTGAAACCGAAGTCAAAACCAAAACCCAAAGTACGCCTCACACCCGCGACTCCACTGTCGTTGTCCCAGCCCACTACGGCAGGCACGGCCAAAGCCAGAAGGACGCTTAAACGCAAGGCATCTTTGTCACCTTCTCGTAGAGAGCTCTCTCCCTCCTCCCGGTTGTCCTCGCCTTTGTCAAGCGTACCACCAAGCCCTAGTATACTGTCCAAGGAGCTTCCGTCAATATTTACTACTCCTGCTCCTACTCAGGCGAAGAAACCAGCGTCACAGACCGCAAAGGCGGCTCCTTTGCGGCCTTTAGTGGCTTCGGCCTCAAAGGTGAGCGTGTCGCAACCTTGGTCCACGCCCAAAAAGAAGATGGGCAAGCCCCTACCCAAGCCAGGGCAGGATGCATGGGAGATTGGAACGCCTGTTTGGGTATCAGTGGACCGATCCGGCACCATCCACGGTGATCCTGTTCAAACTACTGAGAGTGGTGACATGGTTGCTGAATCCAGTGAGCATATGTGGTGGCCTGCTCAGGTAAATTGAGGAATGTGCACTCTCAGTATGTACTAAATACAATGTTATGCTACAGATAATTGCCAAGGAGCCGCTCCGCGTCTCGCTGTTTGGGGATTTCCCCTCCAGTTCTTCGACACTTCGCAGGACGTGTACAATCATGACGCCGTCGCCTGCAAACATCTTGTCTATTAATGACGAAACTGGAACCAGGCGTTTTAATCGGTCGATTTTCCATATATCCTCGATCATGGATGACACAATCGACCTCACGAGTTCCCCTCCTCAGAAGAAGCAACGACTAGACAATGGGGCTAGCATTGGTGATCGTTGGGAAGAAGCCGTCGCCAGCATGGAAAAGGCCTCAGCGCTTGAGCGTGAGGGACTTCCTGCTCTCATTTTTTCTTATGCCAATGGCAACGGGAACTTCTACGACTCCCTCGACGAATCTGACCATGACACATCGCACCTTCGAACATCTACTACCGTGCCCCAGACTGTCCCCAAGGCGAAGCCGTTGTCGAGGACCAAATCTGTGGGCAAACTTAAATCACAGCGGTCGAAGGCGAATCTCAAGGAGACGCATACCCCGATGCCGAGGAGCCATTCTGTTTGTCCACCTGACCCTACCATTCAAATCCCGGGCGAGCTTGTCCTTGCACAGGCGCCTGGGACTGGTTCACACTACTGGCCAGGAAAGATCCTCAAACATCTTCCAGACAAATATGAGAAATATCAGGTCCAGTTCCTCGACGACGAGATTTATTCAGTCAGTCGTAGCAAGTTCTGGACTTCAGAGGAAGAGGGCTTTGTCACCTGTTCACTTGGGAAGTGGGAGAGTTCAGTCCGGACGACGGATGACCCTGAGTCGGAGGACGAGGGCGAGGCGAACGGAGATCGCGGTCGAGATGGCGATGACGATATTCCTCATGAACCTCCACCGCAACCGGACGAATTTAGGGAGCAATCGGTGCATGCGCAACTAGCGTACGTGAAACCCGTACTGCGCGCGATCCTAGAAAAGAAATACGCACCGACAATGACGAAACACGAAGCATTTATGAAGGGAGGATCTGCGCGCGCAGCGTTACTCAAAGCTGCTGGCGTACGGGGCGGACTGGATGTGCGGTTCATCAAGGCTATACAGCGAGCGATTTGCAAGTGGGTAATAGGCGACAGTAGTGAGCAGGTCAGATATATGCCGGACGCGAACGGGGATGCAAAAGCAAGCGAAGATGCAGCGGATGCAGCGAATCCATCGGTTCCGCCTGAGCCAGCGAACCAAGTACCCTCGGAAGGCGAGAAGATGGAGGGTATTGAAGAGGCGGTTCCCTCCGGAGATAGGCAACCTGAGGGAGTCGAAAGTGACCCTCAGGTATCAGCCTCGAAAGTGGGTGGTAGCAAGGAAGAAGTTCCTGTGACCTCTCACTCTCCCATGGTAGTCGATCAGCCCAAGCAGGTAACCGTAACCGTCCCCCTTGACTCTTCACACTGACACATTTATAAAGTTCCTCCGTGTCTCCCTCGGTGATGGAAGCGAGGCGCCTTCTCCGCTGACCGAAGTGACTCAGTCTGTGGTATGGCTATTTTTGAATGCTCGGGACGTCACTTGACTGTTCGTTCAGCCCTCTCCCAATGATTCCCATGCTCCGGAGCCTGAGCTAGTGGCCGCTGCACCCAGTGAAACAGTGGCTGAGGTTAGTATTTTGATGGGTTGGTGCACGTGGTGTTAATTGTCTTTTAATGCTTTTAGCCGAGTGCTTCCACCTCGTCAGATGATCCAAGGCAGGAGCTCCCTCGACCAAAAGGATGCGCTGAATTTGAATCATTATTGGGCGTCGACAAGCTAGACGTAAGGGCTATTCCTGACACGGAAAGAATGTGATTGACAACTGTGGCATAGTACTGTCTTAACATTCTCCTGCCAGAGGCTGTCCAGCAATTACTCTTGTGGAGGTCAGGCGACCGGGTTCGTGCGGCCCTACTTTCAGATGAGGAAGAACAGTGGCTGCACGCTCTTGCAATCAAGAAAGCGAGCGAAACGGATTGGGTTGACGATGTGATGAGACTACGGGAGGCACAAGCGAGATTGTGGGGGATCGACCTGAACAAGGTAACTCAGGAGGAGAAGAAGATCGTTCCTGGGGGAACGAGGACGCGCCCGAGGAGGGCCACTATTTCGAAGTGATTCATTCGGTCGTGCTATTTGTGCGTTGCTGCATCTTTGCTGTGGGATTTGTCTTTGTACATATCTAAGCTGGTTATCTGTCGATGTTTCAAGCTACTTATACGCTTTTCAATGTTCATTTGGATGCCCTGATTTCCTCTTTGAGCTCTGTCTTGAGATACATATCAAATCTTGGGCTTGAGTATGTATTAGTGCAAGTGTGTCTTGATTCTTGGTAGTGCTATGTACTACTGTTACGCTGAAAAGGTTCTCGAGCACACATTGAGAGGAACGCAGAACCGATCGGGGCGCGCTCGGTTGAGGGCGCTGCTGGAGTGTGCTAACGCACGATCACATACGTGTCACTCTTGGACTGCAGTCTCCGACAAACTCACCGCGTTCGGGTCCACCGTGGTTCAAACTTGCAGTATTTGTGAGACTCCACCGTCAACGGCATTCATCTGAATCATCTTTGCGACGTCGCTTCAGCGCAATCGTGAAGTTGGAACGCTCGTCTCGATTATACCAGACGCTGGTTTATGCCCCCACCGACATTCACCGATCCGTGGCTAACTGCGCGCCGGTTCGGAATAGTCATCGATGCTGGCTCAAGTGGGTCGAGACTTCAGATTTACAGCTGGAAAGACCCCAGCGTGGCACTCGCAAATGGGGGAGATACCGTACGTCATATGCTACCCAAGGTGGAGAAAGGCGTAAAAGCAGGCGAAGATTGGATAACGAAGGTTGAGCCTGGTTCGTCTGAGTTTTCCTACTTCTTCCGTCCAATATTCTTGCTTGTCCCACAATGTGAAAGGTACAGAGTATGCATTAACGTATATTGCCTACCCAGGCCTGTCGACCTTTGGAGATTCCCCGGAAGGCGTTGCGGGGTATCTAGAACCGCTTATCCAACATGCGCGCTCTCGAATACCACCGTCCCTCGAGCCCGAAACACCTCTGTTCCTTCTGGCAACAGCTGGCATGCGCCTCCTAAGCCCGATACAACAGGCACGGGTGCTAAACGCAGCCTGCCAGTATCTCCGGTCTGCGTCCAACTTTCGCATCGAGGAGGAATCCAAGGATGGTCCATGTGGACTGAGTGTCCAGATCATCACCGGGGAGGAAGAGGGGTTGTTTGGGTGGATAGCTGTGAATTATCTTATGGACGGGTTCACAGGACGGAAGAACGAGAAGACAACGTATGGTTTCCTCGACATGGGAGGCGCTTCAACCCAGATCGCCTTCGAACCCGCCGATAGCGGACTTCGGGACGATGACGAGACCCTCGTAGACGTCAGACTAAGGCTTTTGGGAGGCGAAGAGGTCAAACATCGTGTGTTCGTGACGACGTGGCTTGGGTACGGGACAAACCAAGCCAGGGAGCGTTATGTTACCGAGACGATCAGGCTTGCGGAGGAAGCACAGGTAACTGACAGTATGGGCGGGGCAGCTATACCGGATCCTTGCCTGCCGAAGGACCTCGTACTTTTGGAGACGTCGCCTCGTCTGGATGAATCCTCGCACTCATCAGCACCTCACAAGCTCGTGGGCACCGGCTCATTCACGCAGTGTCTCCAAAAAATGGCCCCTCTGCTGAACAAGAATGCTCCATGTCTGGCTGAACCGTGCCTTTTCAATGGCGTGCATGTCCCACCTATCAACTTTGCGTCATCGCATTTTATCGGTGTCTCAGAGTACTGGTATTCATCGGAGCACGTCTTCGGTCTGGGTGGGGCTTACGATTTTGTGCAGTATGAGCGCGCCGCATCAAAGTTTTGCGGGAGAGACTGGGACGGGATTGTCGAGCAACACGAACTGTCCAAGCAAGATGGCCGCCTTGGCGGTGACGGTGAGGTGCTGCAGGATGGTCAGGTTGTCAAGACAGGTGTGTGGGGTGACAGAGTTGAGTTGTCGCGGCTGCAGATGCAGTGTTTCAAAGCGGCATGGGTTGTCAATGTCCTTCACGAAGGAATTGGAATCCCTCGTATTGTCGATCCCGGCGGAAATTCTTCCACAAGGGGCGAGCAGGTTGCACAACAAGCGGAGATGAAGGGGCTCGGGCGACCTATGTTCCAGTCATTGGACAGCGTAGAGGGCATTGCCATTAGTTGGACCCTAGGAAAGATGGTGCTAGAAGCCAGCAAGGGGGTCAAGCCGCTATCTAGTCATACGAAGCCCCTTGTGGATCCAGCGCAAGACATACCAGCGACGTCCCAAAATCCACCGATCAAGCCGATCCGTCCGCCATTCTTTGATCTGGATGTAATCGAAGAGAAGTTATCGCAACACCTGCCACCAGTTCTGACACGCCAATCACTTGGGTTCTCGCCGATCTCATTCCTTTTCTACGTTGTCGTGTTCGCTCTCTTGAGTTGCATGATATTCCGTCTGCGAAGATCGTTCTGCTTCACATTCCGCCTCATCAGGCGATCACCGTTCAAGCGCGATCTAGAGATGTCCTACTCGACTGAGGAAGGTGGCCAGCCTCCTGGCACAGCGCGACATTCATCTTCTTGGACAGTAGGTTCGCTGTTTCGGTCCCTTCGTCTATGGATCTCCTCATCCATGTCATCACATCCACGATTAACACCACTGATTACGACAGCACCTCGACCCCATCTCCGACACGCTCACTCATTGCCTAGTCCCTCCTCACCCGCCCGCACGACACCGAATCAGTACCAAAATGCTTACCCTACATTCGGAACATCGACTTCGTCCCAATATCACTCTCGGTCGTCTTCGCCAACGCCGACGACCCTCGGGTTTGATGACAATGGACCAACGACATCGATGCTCTCGAACAGCATCTCGTCACTCTCATCCGGCGCACCTAGTGTCGCCCGCTCGCGCAACTCGTCCCAGATGAGCCTGGCGACGCTCACCCCGAGACCAACGCCGCTCTCGCGAGCGTCGAGCATGTCGCAGATACCTCCAGACGCCTTTGGTGAGGAGTGAGAAGGCACGGTAATCTGTGGGTTCCCCATTCGTCTGATTCGGAATACACATTCCTCTGGAGACTGTTGCTTGTTGAGTACACGCACCATGTTGTAGAGACCATGGTACATGAGACGATCATACTGTGATTGTTCCGATACATTTGGTGTTGATAGACGATTTATTCTGTCGCTTTACATATCGTACTTCGTTTGTTCTACTCTGATGTACTAATAGCAAGGATGCATGGCCACAATTACAGCTAGACCGATCTCCTGGTGCTTCTCTTTCCGATGAGATTGAAGTAGAATCTGCTTTTTGAGCTCTGAGTTTCTTTGTCACCAGCCTTCTGAACCTTTGCACTGGTGCAAGCGTCGATTTGAAGACCACTATAGACATAATATGCTCTGATTTGCTTTCAGACGACAGCTTTGACGGTGTCTAGTTAAAAGAGGTGGTGGCCCTTAATCACGTATTTTCGTTGTCCCAAATGTCATGCGCTTTGCCTCGCCAATCCCCCCTTCATCTCAGAGGGACCTTTCATCCCACTACGGAATAGGGGCTCAGAACGATAGTCAGTATTTATATGTGTTTGTACTACAGAGCTGTAGTCAACCAATATCAAGAAACTCTCTTTCCTTCTATCTGGACCTACTTTTAGCCCTCGTATTTATCCTTCAAGGGTGCTGTATTGAAGATGTCTCAGGAATCTGTTGTACTGGAAACAAGCTTGGGGGACGTTCAACTTGAGCTGTACTGGGATCATGCACCTCGCGTACTAGCTTCTTGCATTTTGTTCCTTCACCAAGTGACTCACCCCCTCGCTACAGACGTGTAAAAACTTCGCAGAACTTGCAAAACGCGGGTATTACAATGGCACCATCTTTCATCGTATCATCGCTGTGAGCTTCCTGTATACAATGTTCTGGGGTTCTGATCGCCTTAATGGTCCGTGTAGGACTTCATGATCCAAGGTGGTGATCCGACTGGCACCGGGAGGGGTGGAACAAGTATATATGGGCAGAGATTGTATGTGTGATATTTCTCTTACTGTGTTTGCAGTATCTTATTATACGTCTCGTCAGTGAGGATGAGATTCATCCCGAACTGAGGTTCACAGGAGCAGGCATTCTTGCTATGGCAAACTCGGGTCCTAACTCGAACGGTACGACAGCATTTGACATTCACTTACCCACCCGCTTCACATTCTTCCTATCGTAGGCTCACAATTTTTCATATCGCTCGCTCCAACGCCCTACTTGGACAACAAACACACCATATTTGGCCGTGTAAGCTCAGGAATGAGAGTCGTGCAGAGGCTAGGCGCAGTGGCAGTAGATGCTCAAGATCGGTAAGTGGTTCTTCGTGTCTGTCGAACTTTCAATAAGTCGACGCTACCTACGTAAGGCCGAGAGAAGAAGTCAAGATACATCGTGCTCGTACGTTAGCATAGACGACGGTTCAAATCTGTTGCATCGCTTGCACGATGACGAACCAACGTTTCTGGACAGATAGCCAATGAAGCGACCGCTTGCACTGCATATTCCATTGCGCCATTTCGTTTTTCAGTATACTCATGCCAATATCCTTCGGGATTGATTACACAAGGTGCGGAGTATTCCGCCCTCCTGTATACGTTGTCATGGACCTCGTATAGCATATTGTGCGCGGCATAGGCCTCTGGGTGTCACGCGACGCATCCACGGTGGCAAGAGGGATGCCAGGTCTTCATAGTGCTTTTACTGCACACTTCCGGCGTGAAACAAGAGCCTTTTCTGCCATGAAGTTGTGTCACTCTTCTTGGGACTGATAATTACAGTGAAACATTCGAGGTCCCTGTGTAAAGACCCAAGTGCTGAGGCTGGGTTGTGACTCAGAACATTTCAAACCTAGTTTTCATAGTGTGGATGGGTAGTGAAATGAAATGAACTGAGATTACGGCCGACTAATGTCAATGAGGCCACTACTCATCCACAAACGGTATAATGAACACACACGAATTTCGAGATAAACCACCACACCTTCAGATGGACATGCCTTAATGACGAAAAGATTATGAAGACATATGTTTGGGTTCTCCACAGTATGAAATGAGGTTACAGAGTATGTCTGGATGTAAACATGAGCGATGCAAGAAGTTGAAGATGTATTCTAGTGTTCATTTCAAATATGGCGGCTTGGGCACCGGGTGCTTAACCATCGCCCTCGATCCCCGAGCCAACTTCAAGTTTCCGGAGAGCTCTGACCTTCTCTGTACAACAAGCTCAGCAAAAGCTTTCGGTTGATGCCAATGAACGAACCTGACAACAGACACCCGTTATGGTCCTCCACACGGAACGTACTTCCGGCAAGTTTCTGCTCAAGAGCGCGGACGGCCACTTTCGAGTGGCTTGTCAGGAGATTGTTCACGTTATGGGGATCTATGAGTTGGATCACGCGAAGCTTCGGTGTGTTGCTATTGAGAAGAGCGAGGATCGAAAATAGACGCCAGTATGCATGCCTGCGCTGCTGGCGTGCACATGCTCTCAATCCGAGATATTCGACTGGAGGAAGCGATAACCCATCCACAGGAATGTGGGAGAAAGTTATAACGGAGATGGTTATGCGGCGGAGGTTTGGGCAAAAGGCATTCACAATATCCAGGAAAATACTGAGAGGCGTCGGATTAATATGATTTTGTGCACAGAGATGAACTGAAGTGAGGAATCTTCCATAATGGTGCATAAATTCCCTCCACAGACTCTGGTCCGACCACGCTACATTCAAAATCACCTCCCGAAGACTCACATATCCCTCCGGCGAGTCCACCAGGTCGGAATGGGGTGTTGGTATGGCCAGCATTTTCAAAACGAGTGTGCTGACCGAAGAAAGAAGACTGTTCGGGATAATCCCGTTTGCCCACCCCAGGCCAGGGCAGTTCAGAATTTGCAAGTGAGGGAGTTGTTTCAGGAGTTCCTCCAATTGACTTGATTGGGGACACAATCTATCAGTTGACCAGTCAAGAACACGTAGCGAAGATGCATTTCCTCTTAACGCATGAAGGACACTGGGGGGCATAGAGGTGTTTGCGTAGGCAGAGGAGACTGCAAATGAGGCAATAGCCAGGCTGGGCAGATATCTGACAATAGCAGCCAAACGTTCGCCGTCTGCGTCAGGTCCGTCAATGGGATGGTCACGGATGACAACATCCAGTCGCTGGGTCCACGATCCTAAACGGTGAACTCCTGCAATGGTTCCCTCGCCGGCGGCGTACTTTTTCAATGTGTTCCGAAGAGAAAGAAGGCACCGAACCCTGCCAATATAGATAGCACGGTAAAGGTAGGGTGTCGCCAGGTACCACCACTGCTTGCAAACACGCACTAGGTTCCGCTTGGTCACGAGCGCAGCGCGAAGAGCAGGGTGATATTTTCGATTGTAAAGTTGTCCGATGAGATGGGATTGTTCAAAAACCTCTGGGATCAGTGTCCCGGGAACATCGGTCGCAAAGCCGAAGACGAAAAGCCACAGTTCAGGAGGAAGTCGAAAAGGAACGAATACTTGTGCTGCTTTCGCTGCCATCTTGGTGACGGTGTGGGGGACTGGACGGTTTCAAAGTCTGGTATTGACTGGGCATAATGATGCACTTTCCCACGGTTTATTATCAATGATATTCTCCCTCAGGTCTTCCTCTACGAAGAGAGTCTGGCTTAGGGAGACTAGATCAATATAGCTCCTCTATCACTGGCAGTCAATGAATGTGCCAAGATCGACCCCTCCCGATACCCATCCTGAGTTCTCAGCGAATGGCCAGTCTTCCGCGAATATAAGGTCGAGAATTGGCATCTCGCCCGTGACGGATATACAACACGACGACATGGTTGTGGGTCGATCCGTGTTTCCCGCTCTTCGTCGCGTTGTTTTGGTCCAAGGTGAGCTCTCGAGGCCTCCTTGCTCGACTTTTTCGGTCGTAACTGAGTTTGCAGATCCGAGGGAGTGTCGTATTTTCACTCTTGACTAGTGCGGTCCTTGTTGTGGCCCCGTGGTTTCGATATAACCAGGTTCTGTACGCTTCGTCAAGCGAAAGCATACCAATGTATTGCCCTCACTATTCCCCAGAATCTGTACTGGTGTTTCCTATGCTCGGAATTCAGCTGGAAACTCATCGCGGTCACCCGTCGCTAGAGCCGTTCTTTGTTTCACGACGATTCATTCACAGCTCCTGCCTAGACGATTGTGTAATCCGTGTAATCCACGAAGGTCTTCGTAGATGGAACGTTCGATATTTCCTCGCTGCATTTAAGCGGTCAAGCAGCGGCGCCATTTCAATCCATGTAGCCCTCGAGGTTTGGTGCATCGACTCGTCGCGATCGACCCCGTTGACGTGGACAGGCGTACTCATAGATGATTTGATGGGTGTAACTGGATTGGGCTGAAAGCACATCCAACGACCTTATTGCGTTCCTGACTCAGAAGGCCAAAGAACGATGGGACAAGCAAGGAGATGCAGGGCGAACATCTGTGTCTGCGACTTTTAAAGCACCTTGCTTTTCATAATTGGCTGTTGCACTTTGTCGGTTTTTGAGCCATCGAATATTCGCGACGACTTGCTGGAAACAGGCCTCGAAAGGTGTATCGACACGTCTCTCCAATAAACACAAAGGCTTCACTGATTTCAGATTCGCTACTGGCTGTCGGAGACATGCGTCAGCGGCCAGGAAATACACTTGGGACGATATCCTCGCAACCAACGTCAACTCGGCCGCTTCCTCTGCGCTACTGTTTGCTGTCGTGGGCTAATTCGGCACAACCGTTGAAGGCTCGCCTGCCGCATCTCCATCGCCTTCGTCTGTGTGCCTCGGTGACGATGTGACTATCTTTTAAAACCCCTTAACATATGAATCTCGAGATGGGCCAGCACACCTTCATTTACTTAATTATATTCACACATCGCATGGCTGACTTCGCAAGCTTGAAGTTTGGTTGCATCGTCACAGGCCCGCACAACTGCGATCACGACTTCTCCAAACTGACTTCTTCGGCCAAATGATTCACTACAAAAGACGCCATTTACCGCCAACAGTTCATGCCACCGTAAAGCTGCCAGCTGTTTCCTGACTACTGAAGCAACTGTACCTGGTATAATGCGGCTCTAGAATACAAATGAAGTTTGTCCGTGAGTACTATCATGACGTGTCCGTATAGTTTTACCCCTTTCGCACGCGTGCGATGTGCACGAGAGTATCAGTTTGGTTCGGTGATTCCAGGATGGGCGAGCGATCAACACACTGAAGCAGTCTCGATATCGATCACCAGATATTGGTGGCCTGCGCTAGTTCGTTAATATGGTTTTTGCAGGTAATGACCGAGGGATTTCATGCCTTGTTGAATATTGCGGAAATCAAATAGACATGGCTCCCAATCTCCATGAGATTTACACCAAGGTGCTAGTGCGACGCAAATAGATGAAACTAAATACAGCATCCCGACTCGAAGTGACCGCTTCAAACCATCCACCAACTTGTGAATTGTTTATCTATGATATCACACAGCGTGTGCATCCCGTGCACCCCCAGAGTGGACAAATTACATAGTAAATAGATTTCACCAATTGTGTAACACTATGTCTGTCCAACAAGGAACTTGGACATTGGGAAAGCATGCCATCTATGCAACTCCGGGATACCTCGAAGATTATCAAACATTGCGGTGGACATGCCTTAATGATGAAATTTACGGAGATGTATGTTTGGGCTCCACACAACATGAAATGAAATCACAATGAACGTCTGGATGTAAACATAAGCAATGCAAGAAGTCGAAGATGTGTTCTGGTGCTCGCATTCAAATATGGGGGCTCTCGATCCCCGAGCCAATGTCAAGTTTCCGAAGGGCTCTGAGCTTCTCTGTACAACAAGCTGGGCAAAAGCCTTTCATTTGATACCAATGGACGAACCTGACAACAAACACCCATTATGATCCTCCACGTGAAACGCACTTCCGGCAAGTTTCTGCTCAAGAGCGCGGACGGCCACTTTCGAGTGGCTTGTCAGGAGATTGTCCACGTTATGACGATCTATGAGTTGGATCACGCGAAGCTTCGGTGCGTTGCCATTGAGAAGAGCGAGGGTCGAAAACAGATGCCGGTACGCAGACCTGCGTTGCTGGCGTGCATCTGCTCTCAATCCAAGATATTCGACTGGAGGAAGCGACAACCCATTCACGGGAATGTGCGAGAAAGTCGCAGTGGAAATGGTTATGCGGCGGAGGTTTGGGCAAGAGGCATTGACGATGTCCAGGAAAGCATTGAGGGTGCTAGGATGAACGTCGTTATGTGCACGGAGCTGAACTGAAGTGAGGAATCTTCCATAATGGAGTATAAATTCCCTCCACAAATTCTGGGCGGACCACTCTACGTCAAAAATCACCTCCCGAAGACTCGCATGTCTCTCCGGTGATTCGACCAGGTTAGAACGGCCAATTGGTATGGCCAGCCATTTCAAAACGAGTACGCTGACCGACGAAAGAAGACAGTTCGGGATAATCCCGTTTGCCCACCCCAGGCCAGGGCAGCTCAGAATTTGCAAGTGAGGGAGTTGTTTCAGGAGTTCCTCCAATTGAACTAATTGGGGACGCCATCCATCGGTTGACCAGTCGAGAACGCGTAGCGAAGATGTATTTCCTCTTAACGCATGGAGGACACTAAGGGGCATAAAGGGATTTGCGTAGGCAGCGGAGGCAACTGCGAATGAGGCGATAGCCAGGTTGGACAGGTATCTGACAATATCAGCCAAACATTCGGCGGCTACGTTAGGCCCGTCGATGGGACAGTCACGGATGACAACATCCAGTCGCTGGGTCCACGATCCCAGACGATGAACTCCTGCAATGGTTCCCTCCCCAGCGGAGTACTTTTTCAATGTGTTCCGAAGAGAAAGAAGGCACCGAACCCTGCCAATATAGATAGCACGGTAAAGATAGGGTGTTGCCAGGTGCCACCACTGCTTGCAAACACGGACTAGGCTCCGCTTGGTCACGAGCGCAGCGCGAAGCGCAGGGTGATATTTTTGATTGTAAAGTTGTCCGATGAGATGGGATTGTTCAAAAATCTCTGGGATCAGTGTCCCGGGAACGTCTGTCGCAAAGTCGAAGATGCAGAGCCATAGTTCAGGAGGAAGCTGAAGAGGAACGACTGCTTGTGCTACTTTCGCTGCCATCATGATGACGGTGTGTGGGACAGGTAGGGAGGCTGTATAAAAAGGTTTGGAAATCAATAAAATCGTCGGATAGCGCCAGTCTCCAGACAACGCATGGTGTGTACATACATTTTCCGCGAGTGACCTTGCGAATTCCATGGCGTATCGATATAGTCTCAATACGAATCTGTACGTCGATTCTGGTCGTCCGGCCGGAGATAAACTTTCCCACGATTCGTGATCAATGAATGCGCCAAAACCGACCCCCTCCCGGATACACATCCTGAGTTCTCAGTGATAGAATGGCCAGCCTTTGGCGTCTCTCCCGTAACAGATCCGGACGCGTCATATGCAACAGGATGGCATGGTCGATCCGTGTTTCCCACTCGTAGTCAGATCGAGAACCAAGACTGTGAGAGTGCAACTTGGTCAGCAGTGAGCACATTGGACAGTGACAACGACGATGTTGACGACATGGATTCTTGTCGCATGGCATGGTTCTTGGACAGAAGCGTCCTTGACGATGGAAACTAAATATAGTGCCTCGACTCGAACTGATTGAAGCCAGCAACCAACCCGTGAATTGTTTCTCTATGGAATCGTACAGCGTATGCATCCCGTGCACCCAAAGTGGACAATACGGATATGTATTGCATGGTAAATAAACTTCATTGTAACAACTATTTCTGTCCATCAAGGAGTTTGGCCATTGCGAAAGGATGCCACCTGTGCAATTCCAGAACACCTTGAAGATTATCAAATATTACGATGGACATGCCTTCATGACAAAAATATTATGGGAGACCGTATAGTTGGGCTACCCACAACATGAGATGACATCACAGCGAACGTCTGGATATAAACACAGGCAATGCAAGAAGTTGGTCTGGTCACATTCAGATATGGCAGCTCGGCACCGGATGGTTAACCATCATCCTCGATCCCCGAGCCAACTTCAAGTTCCCGGAGGGCTCTGACCTTCTCTGTACAACAAGCTAAGCAAAAGCTTTTCGTTTGATGCCAATGAACGAACCTGACAACAGACACCCGTTATGGTCTTCCACGCGGAACGTACTTCCGGCAAGGTTCTGCTCAAGAGCGTGGACAGCCACTTTCGAGTGGCTTGTCAGAAGATTGTTCACGTTATGGCGATCTATGAGTTGGATCACGCGAAGCTTCGGTGCGTTGCCAGTGAGAAGAGCAAGGATCGAAAACAGATGACGGTACGCAGACCTGCGCTGCTGGCGTGCATCTGCTCTCAACCCAAGATATTCGACTGGAGGAAGCGATAACCTATTCACAGGAATGTGCAAGAAGGTCATAGCGGAGATGGTTATGCGGCGGAGGTTTGGGCAAGAAGCATTCACGATGTCCAGGAAAGCATTGAGGGTGCTAGGAGGAACGCCATCGTGTGCACGGAGCTGAACCGAAATGAGGAATCTTCCATAATGGAGCATAAATTCCCTCCACAAATTCTGGTCTGACCACTCTACGTCAAAAATCACCTCCCGAAGACTTACAGGTCCCTCCGGTGAGTCGACCAGGTCAGAACGGCCACTTGGTATGGCTAGCCATTTCAAAGCGAGTGTGCTGACCGAAGAAGCAAGACAATTTGGGATAATCCCATTTGCCCACCCCAGGCCAGGGCAGTTCAGGATTTGCAAGTGAGGGAGTTGTTTCAGGAGTTCCGCCAATTGATTTGGTTGGGAACATAAACTATCAGTTGTCCAGTCAAGAACGCGTAGCGAAGATGCATTTCCTCTTAACGCATGGAGGACATTAGGGGGCATAAGGGTGTTTGCAGAGGCAGTGAAGGCGGCCACAAATGAGGCGATAGCCAGGCTAGGCAGATATCTGATAATATCAGCCAAATGTTCGCCGTCTGTGTCAAATCCGTCGATGATGACAACATCCAGTCGCTGGGTCCACGATCCCAGATGATGAACTCCTGCAATGGTTCCCTCACCAGCGACGTACTTCTTCAATGTGTTCCGAAAAGAAAGAAGGCACCGAACCCTGCCAATATAGATAGCACGGTAAAGGTAGGGTATTGCCAGGTACCACCACTCCTTGCAAACACGCACTAGGCTCTGCTTGGTCACGAGCGCAGGGCGAAGCGCAGGGTGATATTTTCGATTGTAAGGTTGTCCGATGAGATGGGACTGTTCAAAAATCTCTGGGATCAGTGTCCCGGGAACGTCTGTCGCAAAGTCGAAGACGCAGAGCCATAGTTCAGGAGGAAGCTGAAGAGGAACGACTACTTGTGCTGCATTCGCTACCATTTTGGTGACGGTGTGCGGGACTGTCAGGTGGATTCAACTTGAAGGTTGTATAAAAGGTTTGGAAATCGATAAGCATCGTCAGATAGCACCAGTAAGTACCAACCAATAATTGATGCACTTTCTCACGATTTATGATCAATACTAACTCTTCCACTGGCAGTCAATGAATGCGCCAAAACCGACCCCTCCCGGATACACATCCTGAGTTCTCAGTGATAGAATGGCCAAGCTTCCGCGAATATAAGGTCGAGAACTGGCGTCTCGCCCGTAACGGATCTGGACGCGTCATATGCAACACGACGACATGGTCGTGGGTCGATCCGTGTTTCCCGCTCTTCGTCGCGTTGTTTTGGCCCAAGGTGAGCTCTCGAGGCCTCCTTACTATGGTCATAACCGAATTGGCAGATCCGAGCAAGCGTCGTATTTTCAATCTTGACCAGTGCTGTCCTTGTTGTGGCCCTGTGGTTTAGATGTAACCAGGTTCTATACGGTTCGTCGTGCGAAAGCATACCAATGTATTGCCCTTACTATTCCCCAGAATCTGTACTGGTGTTTCCTACGCTCGGAATTCAGCTGGAAACTCATCGCGGTCACCCGTCGCTAGAGCCGTTCTTCGTTTCACGACGATTCATTCACAGTTCCTGCCTAGACGATTGTGTAATCCACGAAGGTCTTCGTAGATGGAATGTTCGGTATTTCCTCGCTGCATTTAAGCGGTCAAGCAGCGGCGCCATTTCAATCCATGTGGCCTTCGAGGTTTGTTTATTAGACGTCTCTTGTGTCAAGGTTTGGTTCTGAGAGCTGGACAGAATATTCTGCCATACTTTCCGGTACTTCGGGAGGTATACCTTGGGGTGCAGGATATGATGTTTCCGCAAGAGCCAGAGAAAATTTGATACATATGCGTCACAAAGCAAAGCCGTACTCGTACCGTATTATATCCTAACAGAAAGAGCTAATAACCCCATTACCCTCCAATTCATGCATATTATTGGGACCGGATTCTGAAATTTCGTGTACACTACGCATTCCCATCGTGGCAGCCGTCACAGGACCATTCAAATACTCATTCCCTACTTCCTTCCTCGCTCTCGTATGCACTAAGCAGCTCGTCGTAGCCTTCATCATCGCCTTCCTCAGCACCACTATCTCGATTCCGCCGGACCTCCCTGCTCCCGGTAGACGTCTTCCGGGTGCGCACATGATCTCCCGATCCTTTACGAGTCCCGTCAGCGACCTTCCCCGATGGCGAGCGACGCGGTGACACCGGGGTCGTGGACGTAGAGGACGGTTCACTCCCACCAAAATTACCCGCTCTTGGTGTAAGCTCCTGTTCCTCTGGCCACTCCGGCGCCAACGACCCCCGCGGACTCACACTGTTCCTCTGCTGCTCGACCATCATATTTGGCTTTAATCCGTCCCGTATGCGGAGAGTGGCAGGCCGCGCAACATATCGCTTCGAACGCACACGTGCCTTGGACGGCGTATGCGAGAGAGACGAATCGGATGTATCGCCCGTCTGGGTCGCGCTCCGTACTGGCGGTGGCGTCCGCTTCCGCACAATTGTCCCGCTTTGCACAGGTGGCTCTAGGGGTGCATGCATCGACTCGTCGTGGTCGACCCCATTGACGCGGACAGGTGTACTCATAGATGGGTTGATGGGTGTAACCGGATTGGGCGGGGATGAGACCGTCGGGGAATCGGGTGGGTGCACGGTGCGCCAACCGTGCTCAGATGGCGTCTCTTCTATAGTAATTCTATTCGCCAGGGGGTGTCCCGGCATACTCGAGATGCTTGTGTCTGACGAATGCGCTGATGAGGGTACTACCCACGGCGCACGAGGTGAACGCGATGCGGGCGCCATCGGGGACACAGATTTGCGGTTCAAAGGTACGCGCCTGCTGCCGCCGTCCGAATCGTAGTCAGATCGAGAACCAAAACTGCGGGAATGCGACTTGGTCAGCACATCGGGCAGTGACAATGTCGATGTCGACGACATGGATTCTTGTCGCATGGCATGGCTCTTGGACAAACGCACGTCTGCCCACTGTCCCTGACGGTGGACCGGAGGAGTGCCCCCGTCCGAATGCGCCGGCGATGATGACTTGTTTGCAGTCATCAGTGTCTGGGAATTCAACAACAGCGGCCGTGGGCCACTCTTAGCAGCAGGAACGGTCCGCATTTGCAACGAGGCAAGAGAAGGGAGTGATGCCTTGGCTTTGTGCACGAATGCACCTTCGCCATTTGAATATTCAGGACTGGAAGGGGCGGTGAAGGGCTGTCGTCGGGGTTGTGGGAGAAAACTTTCGCGGGGGGAACGGAAGACAGGACGTGGTGGGTTCGTCGTTTCCTCTACGGCTGGACCAGAGAAGAAACTTTGGAGTGGACTCCCTGCAGAAAAGGCCATGCCACTAGTACCTGGCCAATCACTCTTGGGGGGAGGCAACTCCGAAGAGACACTTCGAGGCGAAGACACGTTAGACGTTGATGGCAATGACTCATTGCCTCGGCGAGAACTCCATGCATTCATTGCCTTAGCCCGCCAATTGGTGCTGACCTTGGAAAATGCAGCAACAGTGTCCGAGTCCTTCAGTTTTCCAGCATAACCCCACAACGTCGTCTGTGCGGGCTGCGTTGGTGGCGGCTTCGGTTCGTCTTTTGGAGGAGACTCGGGTAGCGCCGATGGTGGGGTCGGCGGGGACGGGATCTCATCGTCCATCGAACTTTGGTTCGTAATGCCTCTCCACACGGTAGTGGCAAGCCTCGATGTCAACGACTGTGCCTCTGGGGTCTCTGTCTCATTCCCATCGTCATGCACGTCTTCTACTTCCGTCTCGTCATCGTCCGATTCTTCCTCCTGGCCCTCCCCGCTCGTTCCCACCAGCGGCGTCGTGAAGCCCTTCCACATACTTGATTTCAGTCGTGCGCCGAGTGTAAGACTTTCTGTCTTGAGCACCTTCGTTTCCTCCACACGTTTCTGCGACATGTCAGTCGCGGTCTGCAACACGCAGTCAATGCCGCCCGCGGCCTGGATTGGATATGCTTGGAGGAGCGCCATGCCTTCCATGAAGGCATCACTAAGCTCCCAAGGCCGAAGTGGGGACAGCGGTGGCAGCGCGGTGTGTTCGTGTGCCCAGAGCCCGGTCGTCTTGCCTCCCGCCTTCCCAAGTCTGAAATGCGTCAGTATTGCACTTGCAACAGGTCAAAGAGGACACACCGGAACAACGGAGTCCTGGAACGGATGAGCAGTGCAACGCATATATCCAGCAGACAATCAAGCTTTGGATTAGAGTCGCGTGCCCTCATAGGGCATGCAAATATAACGTCCCATACTGGGAAAACTGCATCGAGGGGCAGCGTGTGTGTCAGCAGCGTCGCCAGCCAACGACTGTATTGCCTATAAGACATATTCGCACTCGAAATAACCAATACGTACTACGAATAATGCGGCAGAGCAGGATCAAGGCCCTTGGTGTGCTAAAAGACCAACGTCAGAGCTGCGAAAATCAAGTAAGCAAAAGGAAGACATCACCAAGTTTTCTGCGAGCTCCCCGTCCGCCGCTCTCAGTCGCTCGCTAAACCGCTGCATCCACACTTTACCACCTTCTTCATCTTCCAGCTCCGCAAATTCCCCGATAAGTGCCTCGAAAAGCCAAAATGTGTCTGCTTCTGCGTGGGCAGCGTCAGTAGGTTCGATCTCCCGCGTGAGCACCGAATACAGGGGTACGAGAAGCGCGGGTATATGCGGTGCCTGGCTTGCAGGGTTGAGGCATGAGTGTATGTACAGAAGGCGCAAGAGCGCAGTAAGATGTTTGCGATGGGCAGGCGGCGAGTTGAACGGCTTGGCCGATACGAGGGTCGTTGTATGTACTTCCTCTGCCAAGATAGCACCCGAACCAGACGGTTCCGACGGTGCGTCTTGTAGTTGTGGTTCCAGCCGAATTTCAGGGATACCCAGCGCGTCTGGCTCGGTATTGTCCTTGCGGATGCGCTGGAGTCGTGTATCGATGTTGTGCATGCAGTCTATTTTGATAGTATCTTCGGCGGCCTCGTCAAGAGGACACGATGTGAAGGTCTCTGGCTCGTCCTCCAGCAACGAGAAGAGTTCAAAAGGAAGGCGAAAGAGTGATTCGGATACTTTGAGGATGGTCGCGTCTGCAGGCGCGAGTGGAATGGAGGGAGGGGGGAGGGTTGCGAGGGGCGGGAGTAGCCGTCGGACGAGATCCTTGATATTGGCTATTCAGAGCGGATGTATGCAGAATACTATTATATGACTTACGTAGTAAGTCTCCCTCTGTTTCCTGTTCTCCTTCTCCCATGTCCGTTTGAGCACGGGTAAAGTTCCAAGGAGTAATCTGGACATATGCGTCGGTTGAATACTCAACACGCTTGACATCATGATGCACATACCTCCATATCCGTGGCCGAATCCACGGAGGATCGTCAGGAACACCTGCACGGAGATTAGCCTGCAAGCCAAGCTATATCGAGCGCCACATACCACGCGAACACAGCTTTCTCAGCTGCACCAGATCAACAACGGCAGGCGACGCTAAGTCGAGGATTTCCGAGAGTTGATCGAGGCTATGGGAAGATTTCAAGAGCGGTATCAGCTTTTGCACCAGTAGAGGAGGGATGAGTAGAGACTTGCATGTCTTGCCGGCGGGGCTCAGGGGACCACTTGATGCTGTATGCGGAAGCGATGTTGACAAGACAGGTGTCCACTTGGGCGGCTGTTGGAACAGGGGAAGATAATACGTCGATGACCTACCCGCGCACGCGTACACGTTTGGCTCAGGCATTCGTCTATAACTCGGAGAAAACCGAACACAGACCTGAGGAGAAACTGTGTTTCCGCTGTTTGCTGATGCTGAACGCACAAATGTCTGACCGAGCCGGTGTACGAGGACGTCGCGGATCAAGTTGATGTCTGCAGTAGCGAGATGCACACGCGATGGGGTTGACACAATGGACACGTAAAGGTAGGTCTCACCTTTGGACTCGATGCTTGGTGCTGCATAGATGATGGTAGACGCCGCTTCAATGGCGGGGGGGCTGAGGGTCTTCCTGCAGAAGGAGCAGTCAGCCCGTCAGTCGAATGGTCGGTAGCCACACCCCATCATATGCATGTGATCGGACCAACGTATACCAAGACAGCAATCAGCCAACTCACCCTGATCTGTCCATCTCCAGCTCTCCAATCCGCCCATGCAAAACGCCAACACACGTCTCGAGCATCCCAAGCACATCGCCTATCGCCTCGTCCCGCATGAGATTCTGCGCTTTCGCGCGTGCCAGCCCAGTGTTTCCGGCATTTAGCAGGATTGAAATGTCTCGCCGGATGATTTGGCTCTGGGAGTCTTTGCGCTGTTGCAGCTGGGCGAGGCGGTAGGATGTTGTTTTGAGCAGGGCCTGTGTGTGCGCGACAGTGAGTGCGTGGCGGTGAACGTCGACACGAAGGAAGAGGAAAAACCTTGAACGCGGCGGGATCCCACAGCTGCTGGTTCGCCATGGATGCTGGTGCAGAAGAGTGGATAGGCTCGAGCGTATAACAGCAGCGCTATCCGGTGTTCATGCAGCGGCGACTGCGCTTCGTCATTCGCAAGCTTGAGAGGTGCGTGTCAAAATTTCTGAGGTGCCAGTTGCGTTGCGCCGCAACAATTCCCCATTGGCAACATCACCGCATTCATGATGCTCTAAGGAAATTAAAGTACATAAGATGGAACAATTCTACTACCACACGCTTGTCCGTTATCAATACATGGCGGTGCAATTAGATGGCTACATAAGATACGATGGGATGGCTTTGGACAGAACTGATCGCGAGGAGGGACTCTCTGCCAAAGGCGAGCTGCCCGCGTCGGAAGAGGATCGACCTCTTCTGGGCGGCGGCATCATGGACAGGTGTCGTACGACTGGTCGGGGAGGTCGCGAACCCATGACTCCAGGCTGCAAACCCGTTCGGAGAGGAGGTACCTGGTGGGGTTGCGCTTGTGTTGCCAGGGGTGCCGGCACAGTCAGTGTCGTGGTCAGTCGGTGAGAGCCGCCCGCGGGATGATGCATCGCTGGGAGGGACCTGTGGCGTTGCGGGCCCATCGAAACCGGTTGGTTATACAGTGGCAATGTAGACTGGCGGCGCTGAGGCAATAAAAGTGGGAGTAGCGGGCGAGCAGGTTGTGGTGGATCAACGAGTGACTTTGGACCTGAATTTAAATTTGATGAGGATCCAGAGGCTCTTGGTGGTCGCCATTCCGCAAGTTCAGGGTCCATGAGAGGTAATACTGACGGTCGACCCTTGAAGTAGTCACCGGATTTGGTTGGTTCTACAACTACTGGGGTGCGAGATTGGAGGTACACCAGTATGCCGAAATAGCTGGTGTAGAGGACCACTGAATTCGTGTGATTCAGATGACTGAGGCCTGAGGCCCCACATGCAGGTGTACTTACGAACGACAGGGATGACCCAAGAGGCCACGATAGTGTATGTATCAAGAAGCTCGCATACTCCAATGTCATCGGGTGCTGCAGGGCAAAAACTGATATTAGGCTGCATGAGATCATGACATACTATGCTGTACAACAACTTCGGCGCCATGGTCAGTCGGCAGTCACAGAAAAGTCACAGAAAAGTCACAGATAGTCACGGGTGCCAAATGCAAACTCCGCTCGGCACCATGAGACTGTGTAACTACGAATTATATTGGCTATACTGTACTAGGTAGACGGAAAGGTATGACAAGCCTGAATGTCAGCATTTACACTGGACTGTGGCTGCCCGTCCAACGAGTGGGAATCTTGAGGGAGGAGAGCAGGTCCGTGATACGAAATTCAATGCTTCCGATGTGTGAGATGGAGTATTTTGAGTCGGTGCGGAAAGTTGGGTGCGTGCTTCCACTCCAGCTTGGGAAAGCGCCGAAAAAAACACCAGTCAAGTCAACGAAGACATCCTCTTGCGCAGATGTCGATATCTGCTGCTTCTATCGTACTTCTTTACAGGTGTGGTGAGTTCCCAACCGGCAGTCACTAAGATTTGTACGAGGTACCTGAAGAAGGTCACACTGAGAGCAAAGACATGGAAAGAACAATTGAAACATACATTTTGTGCACTGGCGGCAGCAGAGACCGACAAAGACCATTTGCAAGGCCATTGAAAGCTACCTGTAAGGCTGTATCCGCGTCTCATAAATGGGATCGGAGGTCGCCCGCTGCTTGCCTGATCAGTCATTACCTCCCTTTAACCTGCGAAGGCGTAGCAATGCCATCCCCACTCACCGCAGCGAGGCGGCTGCGATGGCCAGTGACGTCAGCACCTGCTCACTGTAACTTCAAACTCAGCCAGTCGGCAAGTGACACTTGAGTGACACAGACGTGACGACCAACTTTTTAGCTATCTCACTCATTTCTGCTTCAATTGGCTTCGTTCGACCTCGCAGCGCCCCCAAACATGCACTAGATGTAATGTAGTTGTGTAAACAATGAAAATTCTGTGTATTTTGTAGAAGTGCCGACTGACCATGGCGCCGAAGTTGTTGTACAGCATAGTACAGGTCCGTCACCAGAACCCTACAGCACGCACCAATCTGCAGAACCAGAAGTAAAGTCAGATGCGCAGCATCCAACCAGACTCGGAACTCTAGGATCAATCTGGAGAACAACATTAAAAGAGCCTGCAGGCAGCAACACACATATATCACGAGAAGCTCACAGTAGGGCACCAAGATGGTGATGCCATTGATAAGGATGAGAACAGTCATCAAGGACCCTAGGAACGATGGTTCTAACTTCAAGGCCCCGTTTTTACCAGCATGTGGGATGGTGTCTGAGATATTCAAGCAAACGAGCACCTCGACAGATAAGAGTACAAGCCAAACGAAAGCGAGGATAACGATACAAGCTGTGGCAGCAATCAGTCCCGAAATACGGCTAGGGAGACGCACCAAAGGAGACAGTGCGAACGGTGAAAAACATCGGAAATGATTCCATGGCCATGGTGTCAGTGCATACATTTTCGTAGGGGGACGCTGAATTTGAGATCGGTGTGTGGATTGTGAAGACGAAAAAGAACACGTGTACGGTCGGGCGAGAAGGATCATCATGTGTTTGGGTTCGTCTCGAGGAAGCGTATGTAGCTGCCTGGAAAAAGTCGGCATGTGTGCAGACACCGGAGATCGAGACCCAGGAACTCACCTGTGTCGTCCGGATCACCCACCAAGAGCTTCTCTCCGTTCGTACAAAACCGTTGGGCATTATGTAAGGTACTCTCTTCACCATTGCACATGCATAGTACATACTTGAAATGAAATGAAATAAAGATACGGCCGTGGTTCTGGCGTCCGAAGACTTGTAATTACATCCAAATATGGTATGATTTGTATTTATGTAACCGTGGTGCTTCCAACGCAGGAGCTGATCCTTCGAGCCCACCATACAGTACACGTGGTAGACATGCGCTTACAAGCCAGCGGAAGTTGTGTGATCGATCGATGATCTATCGATCATCTGCACAGTCGACGAATTACACAGTCTACTTCAATTCAGTTTCTGACAGGTTTGTAAATCGAGTGAGCCCTCTCATTGGCCGGTGTCACCTCTAAGCGAGTGCTAGCCCATTTATGGGTTTGGAACTGAGGATATATCCTCGGTTATGGCCAATCCAGTTTCTTGATGATGATCATTTGACGAAGTGGCCATGCTACACCGCCCGGGGCAGAGTCTCCTGAACGCTATTCACACAGGAATACTTATACTTGAATGCCGCCTGCGTCGGCAGGACCCTTGCTTGATACTAGGCTGGGCAAGGATGGCTGAGGCACGACAAAATAGATGGCATTCAGAAGAGACGACACTCCAATCAAATCAACCTACCCCTACTAACGGAAAACACGCCCCGAGCGGTGAAACCGGCTGACAGGACACAAGTGCTTTATACACTCAGAACAGCGTCCAGGAATATGTAAATTCAGCGTTGGATAGACGTGGAAATTGTAGACGAGTCCTCAGCGCAACTGCCTCAGCTATGGAAAAAGCCGTAGTTCGTAGACCGTGTACCCTCGTGTACCACTGATCTGAGGAAGAGACTCAAAATTGACGAAGTTTTGAATTAGATCTGAAGACTACCCGAAGGCACTTATCCTTACAAGGGGTGGAATCCACCAGCTAGTGTACCAGATTGGCAGCTCTTTGTTAGTAACATGGCACGTGCTAAGCGGGTCTTATGGGCGTGCACCTGCGTGCACGTACTAAACAAGGCGAGGCCTGCCGTCGTTGACGGCTTTTAATTTGCTCTGTTAAGTATATAAGCATAGTAGTAGAGTTTGGTACTCTGCACCGTCATGGAAACGCTACCTCACCTTCAGCGACTAGCCCAGCGAGCGTCGGAACATGGTATCGACCTCAATGACCGTATGGATCGAGACGAGTCCTTCAGCCCGCTGCACGGCGGCCACGCTATCGTCTACAAGGGTACAATCAATCCTGAAGGAACGCGGGTAGCTGTGAAATCTCTCTGGCTCTCTCCATCCTCAGACAAGGCCGCTGGCGACGTACATGCACTTCACTGCTATAGTATTCGCCCTCCCAACTAATTGCCATTCAGCGCATCGTCGAGGAGATACGACGCTGGACCACCCTCCAGCATGATAACGTCGTCTCTGTTTATGGCCTCGTCACAAAATTCGATTTTGCAGTGTCCATTATATCCGAATGGGTCCCAAGGGGCAATGCATACGACTACGTGCAAGACCTGAACAATGACCCAAGACCTCTAGTGCGTCCAATGATCTGTATTCATTAATGTCCTCAAAAAGCCTGCTATCCAGGTCTTGGGCATTGCACGGGGATTGCATTACCTTCATAGCCACGGGTTTTTACATGGGGATCTGAGAGCAGTGAGTTGGCCTAGAATCCAACAAACCGACCTGATATTAACTTCCGTGACAGCATAATGTACTTATTTCCAGGGATGGTCAAGCTTTGCTGGCCGACTATGGACTGTCCCATTTTGTTGATTCCTCATTCTTTATGACAGCTACTGCACCTATACTCCTGAGAATACGACGGATGGCCCCGGAACAAGTGGATGGTGACGGCAAGCTGACTACTCAAGCGGATGTGTGGGCTTTTGGAATGACTGTTCTGGTACGCATGTTACCCATTTCCAGGACCAGGCTAATCTTCCTATTTGTACGATTTCAGGAACTGTTCACCCGAGAGCGCCCTTACCATGACATTCCTGATACACAGGGCGTTATACAACGCATTTTGCAAAGACAACCTGATCGACCAACGGATGAGGCTACACATGGTCGTATGACGGACCAATGGTGGGAAATATGCTGCTTGTGCTGGAAACGCGATGAGCCCTCACGCCCCCCTATTTCTGACATCGTCGCGGTCATAGTGGGTATTCTTCACATGCTTAGTTTCTGCATTTACTTAACGCAGCTTAGGAGAAAGCAGAGGTGTCTCCTCGCAGAGCAAGGTCCTTTCGAATGACTTTATATGCTACCTTGTTCACTGCATGCTCACTTATTCTGTTGTATCTTCTCATTCGCATTCCAAGCCAGCCTAGTTGTACATGTCCACGACCCACGTCATTTTAATGCGCCATCACCAACATGAGTAATGGCGTGAATGTAACTTACTCGGGAAGTGCTGACTGCGTCGGCGCAGACCTTGCAGGACACATGGCATAGTAGGTAGACGCGGGGCCTTGAGGGCGCTGTCCCGACCTACGATATTTCAGTTTACCCCCAGATTCATACACGCTACACATGTACGGTCTACCATACTATCCTATATAACAGTTTCGGCACTCATGGCCACAAAAAGTCACAAAAAGGTCACAGATACACGCATGCTGAATGCAAATTCCGCTCGGCACCAGTGAGGTCACTTTTAATGCGCCATCACCAACATGGGTAATGGCGTGAATTTAATTTCTGTATTTAATATTCTGGTCTCATTCGGTCAATCGCAATACATACCCCAGGGAGACGAAAACGCCTGCAGCATGTAGTACTTGCGGCTTATGCAATTAGATGCTATGAAAATGCTGTATCCTGTGTGCCGAACTTACATATAAATACATAGCACCCATATGCCCTCACTAGGACACTTTAAGGGCCCACTCCACACTTGATTATTGGGTGCGTTTTACGTGCGGGAATGGGGTGTATGTAGCAGTGCCATGGCACAGTAGAACTATACCTGTGGGCCAATTAGGACCTAACGGAGTCTACCGGACTAGGGCTCCGTGAAAAACTCCAATGTTAATAACATCAGGGGTTATTGACACGTTATTAACTAGTTATTAACATGTCAATAACTTGGGGGTGAAAATGGGGTGTCTATAACTGGGTCGGGCAGTAATTATACTAGGAGAAACATTTGTCACAACTTGAGTAATCTATATAATGATAGTCCAAATAACATCATTGATATGGTGTGGTGGGGCTGTTGTCCAGTGCGTGACGGTGACGGTGGTGACAGGGTACTAGTCGGACTGGGGTGATTAGGCCATTGACATCGGCATGCGGTGGTGGTGGTAGCACGCTGTTATTGTCGTCGTGCAGGTCGTGCAGGTGTGGTTGGGCCGTCAATGTTGACGGTGATGGTGGTGATGTCCTCAGCGGTGGGTGGTGCTGGTGCTGGTACTCGTGGGTGGTTGGGCCACCGATGTTCGTGGCCGTGATGCTGGTGTCATCGACGATGAGTGGTGGTGGTGCTCGTGCTCGTGGGGTGGCTGGGCCATCGACGTCAACAGCTGTGGTGGTGGTGCTGTCAGTAGTCTCGGAGCGGTGATGGCACTTGCCATCATGCTCGTGGGTGGCTGAGCTGTTGATGTTGTCACACTAGTTGTGCTGGCTGTCGATTTCATCGTGCGGGTGGTGGTGGCTGGCCATCGTCATTGTCAACGGTCGTGGTCATGGCTTTCGTGATGGCATGTGAATGCAAGTGCAAGGACTCCGCCCGCAGTTGCCGGCGACGATGATGTTGGACAGATAATACTGCATGACATCCATGAGATGGATATACCCAACGAGTGCATCGAGGAGCACAGCAGGGAAGGGGTATTGTTCAGAGAGTGGGTGTGTCGACGAGAGGCAGAATTCCACCACGAGAAGGCGATGCGTCGGCAGTCAGCTGCAGGAGGTTGCGGTATATGGATGGCATGAAGGGGGCACTGGGGTGGGCAGAGCAGAGGATATAGGCCCACCGCTATAGCCGTCGTCGGCATCGTCGTCATGCAGGTGGCGGTCATGGTCTATATTGTAATTGAAAAAGATTAGCAAAAAAAAGATCACTGTCATCGATGTCAGATCTGCTCATTGTACTTTTGGCGTTTATACACATTGATGGCGTGTCGCCGTCTGTCTGATACACCGGTCGAACACGCCATAGAAAGGTCTCTGAGAATCTTGGGACCCTCAGAGTCAGACTAGCGAAAGAAAACGATGCTTATATAATGCGTCAATAACTAGTTATTAACTCGTGTCAATAACCCCCCCAGACATGTCAATAACTCCCGGCTGGAGTTTTTCACGGAGCCCTATACCGGACCGTTCGGCCCGCTGAAAATAATTCTGCCTCTTACCAACGATCCCCACAGAATCAAGATGCACCGCGATTACCCGGATGGTAAATCAAGTACTGTAGCCACCAGCGACGATGACGATGGCCGTGGCCAGCACCGCCAGGGACGACGACGACAGTAGTGACAGCAGGTAAGTTTTTTTTTCTTTTCACCCGCATCGTCCTGACGACGACAGCAGCAGTAGTAACGGCGGCGGCCACCAGCAACCCCAGCAATGACGATGGCCACGGCCAGCACCACCAGCAACGATGACGACAATTGACCACCACCACTAGACTCTAGTGAAGGTTTTTTTTCACCCGCAGTGTCGACAACAGCAGCAGTAACAGCAACGGTGGCGGCCACCAGCACCACCCCAGCAATAACCACCGCCACAGCCAGTACCACCAGTGAAGACGAAGACGAAGGCAACGACGACAGCAACAGCAAGTGAGTGTTTTCTTCTTCTTCTTTACACCCGCAGCGTCCTGACGACGGCGGCAGCGATCACCGTCGACGGAGCACACCACCAGCCCCAACGACGACGACGACGACCCCCTCCACATATTAATACTACCGTGCCCAGCAGGAAAGCTTTCTTTTTTTCTTCTTTACACCCTCAGCATCAATGGCCATCAACACCACCAATGCCGCGACCAGCCCCCCACCCCCGATATATTGACATGTCCACTAAGTATCTTTTTTTTCTTCTTCCCTTTTCATTTTTCTTGAGTCACACCTTCGTTTCGGATTGTTGTAGGGCTACACTCATGTAATTGTTTCGTGCTGTGCTTATCCTGAATGCATTGTGTTTTTCTCCCTACCCTCTCATGCCAAGTCTCATCTCAACTCGAATTAATTTCCGCCCTCCCGAATTAATTAATTAAATTTTTCGGCCAGCCCCCACAAGTAATAAAAGGGGGGTGGAGTTGGGCAATACTCAACCTGGCTTGAGGTGATGGCGTGCACTAACATCTTACTTAGCGTTAAAAGATATGCAATAGGGGTATCTTTATCTCACCACATGCACACCACGTTGCATCAGTGGGCGTCGAAGGCACAACGTCTCAATTACAATTTCCAAAGTACGAGCTGATAAAGGGAGATACACGATAAGGCAGTCTGGTTTTCTACACTTTTCTCCACTGATTCTATTCATCGCCACATTCTGACAAAAGTTTTAGTGCTTGAACCGTCTAGGAAGCCATCGTCAGTCATCATGATGGATGGCAATTTTATGGCGAGGAGCGACCCCAGGCAGGCCATGGGCGAACTTGCACAACGCGCATCACGATACAGTATTAATCTCAAAGAATGGCTCGATAAGGACCGCACTTTATTCTTCCGGGGAGGATCCGCTACCGTGCACATAGGAAGGCTGCGTCCTGCTGGAATCAAGGTTACCATAAAAACACCACGGAGTATTGTGCATGGAGATGTCGAAACTATTGAAGTAAAATTACTTTTCACGATCATGGATCCGCTTTCTTTAACTCCCGTGCAGAGTGTACTTAATGAACTCGATCTCTTGTCCAAGCTCGATCATTCCAATCTCCTCCCACTGCTAGGCGTCACGATTGAATGCGATCTAACCATGTCATTCGTATCTCCATGGATGCAGAAAGGAAATGCACACCAATATGTACAAGACAAGGCCATCGACCCTCGTCCTTTAGTATGTTAAAATGGAAACATGTGGTTGGTGTTTCATTACTTACGATGTCGATGCCCAATAGATCAAAGGAATTGCCGAAGGACTAAATTACCTCCATAATCAATGCCCAGATGCGGTATTCCATGGAAATCTTAAAGGCGTATGTCTGCTTGCTATCGGGAAATGGCTTTTTTTCATGGTATCCGTTACAGTCCAATGTATTGATATCCGATGACGGCCAAGCGCTACTTACAGATTTTGGCCTCTCACTCTTTGGCTCTGCATTTAGCTCCCTCTCCCCGATGAAACTGGGATGTGTACCAAACTGGATGGCTCCTGAAATATTGGAAGGGGGTGGAGCCTCAGCTGAAGCAGATATGTGGGCATTTGGAATGACTGCACTGGTGTGCCCATCACTTCTCTACACTTAAGGTATCAATTCAAGTATTTTCAGGAGCTCTTTACGCGTCAAGTCCCCTTCAATCAATTACAGGGGGCCAGTATCATGCTGAAGATATTTCGTGGACCACCAGATCGACCAAGTGACGAGGACACATGCTCTCGTATGACACCATCGTGGTGGAGCATACTTACTTTGTGCTTGGAGTTTATAGCCCAGAAGCGTCCTACCATTACGACTGTTTTCAACGAAATGGCAAAGATAGTATGTGCCCCTTATCATAGCAAGATTCCCGGTCATTTATATGGTTTACCAGATGACCGACACGGCACCCCTTAGCACCAGCGAGGTGGGCCCGGTTCTGATATCAGCCGTATTATTCATTACATGTGAATGCCCTCTAATCCCTGTAGATCCCATACAACATATACCCAAGACGTATTCTAGAATCCCTTGTTGATCGGGCATCTTCCCACTATCCTCGGATCAACCTCGATAAACAGATTGATATAGACCACTACTATGGCGTCCGTGGAGGATACTCCAATGTATGCCAAGGTACTCTACGTCCAGGAGGGATTAAAGTGGCTATTAAGATCGCTCGAAGTGTTCTTCCAGGCGATGAAAAGGCTGTTATAGTAATGTCACCTATTATGTGATGGCGTGATCCCTGTCTGATCCAATCCAGGCTATTCTCAATGAAATCCATGTGTGGTCCAAGCTCAAACATGACAATGTACTCCCACTGCTCGGTATCACTACCAAATTTGATCTGACAGTATCGATTGTATCTCGGTGGATGGAGAAGGGAAATGCACATGATCATGTAAAGAACCAATCCATCGATCCACGCCCATTGGTATGTAGGTCCAAAGACTCCATGAGATTTTTGTTCATCGGATACCTAGATCGAAGGTATTGCACAGGGGTTACACTACCTGCATAACCGGTCCTCGGTAATAATCCACGGAGATCTGAAAGGGGCAGGTCCTTCTCGTTCCTGAATACGACTCTGTTTGACGAAATTATATTGTAGGCCAATGTGCTGGTTTCTGATAACAACCAGGCTCTCCTTGCTGACTTCGGGTTCTCCCACCTTGAGAATTCATCATTCAGCATGCTCGGGTCCAACCGTGCAAAATGTGCAGGAACAATGAACTGGATGGCTCCAGAAATCGTCAATCTTAAAGAGATGTCAACCAAATCAGATGTGTGGTCATTTGGCATGACAGTTCTGGTATGTACACACGTCATATGATCGTCTGGAGCCTGGGTTAAACTGGAGTAATGTAGGAGCTATTCACTCGTAAACAGCCTTTCCACGACGTTTGGGAAAAATTGCTTCCGATTAGGATTATTCGAGGACCTCCAGAGCGTCCCACTGATGAGGACACATGTTTTCGCATGACGGACCAGTGGTGGGATCTGTGCTCTGCATGCTGGGCTCCTACACCGTCGTCGCGACCGACAATATCAGATGTCTGTGACATGATCATTCAGATTGTACATCCAATCTTTGTGATGGCAGGGCTCGCTGTCGATTAATATTCCACAGATGAATTCTTCAACCACTGCGAACAAAGCTAGTGCTCATGCGATTAACAATATCACCAGGTCACTGGATGAATTACGCATATCAGGTACTTCGATTAATCCAGCCAATATGCACTCCCCTCCTAGAGCGGCATGTGCAATAACTGGAGAAGCTTCCATGACTGTAACCATCTTCATCTCTGAGGAGCGGCCCCTTCGATCTCCTCTCGAGGTGCGCCTTTCACTGCTTACTGTAAATAAAACTAATCAAGCACAGCTTGTTCTTACTCTTTTGCCAGAAGGTCATTTAAGAGGACACTCAGCTATAGCTTGGCGGGTATGTCTCCCAGTCTATTTCATGTGGCAGTTGACAAATTACATCAGACTCTCATGTTTCCTGCTGGGCGTAAGGGTCTTTATGTTCTAGATGATTGACGTTCACCGATCGGACAGGAGCAAAACAACACAAGGTCGATATCCCTACGTCGTAAGTCGTTTTCACGATTTCGGTGGTGGGGGAGAACTTATAGCCGTAAGTATTGGTGTAAGCACAACTGAGGTAGATGATGACGGCGTCATTCATTGTGACGTGGGAACCACTGTGAAGGTAGGAGCGTTACTCAGATCAATTACCCCGTGTTTCTAATTTCCCTAAATCAGCGGAAATACATGCTTACTTTTACCCGCACGAAGACATGGGATCAGCAAGTTGCTGAGTGCCCTAATACTATCCAAGTTTTTAACAATTCTGGGATCTTGAAATCCTTTGCAGTGCATGCTGCCACACCTGATTTTGGTGACGTGCCACTTCTGTATGCTCGTCATATCCAGTCAGTTATGGACAAAAATCGCATCTGCTTATGTTGATGCTGAACTGTTCAATAAAGGAGCAATCAAAAAATCACATTCGGGTGGCCTGTAATTCTTCAAGCCTATGTTTGCAATAAACATCCCGGTACGTTAGGGTTTGCCGCTTTAACGAATTCTGACTTCTTGTACGACAGTCGGGAAATTGTTACCGCCTAATATGGTGGCATCCGGGTTGTTTCCGAATGATGGTATTGATACGAGAACGGCCCATCATGCAAGTTCTGGCATATATTCGCTGAGGACACATGTAACTGAACTCCTACAGAATTTCCAGCTATTCACCAGAGATGGCCAATATATCCTCGGAAATGTAGGATGATGATAGCATGTAGCAGTGGCACAGGGTTTGTTGTATGAATGTCACCCGGGAGAATGGAAGTCTGGACGTGATATACATGTAGTTGAACATCACCTACTATAATCGTTGAGCCGTTCATGAAGTTTGTTGCAACAAAAAGCGGTAACTCTGACGGCTTTTAGACAATGGCCGGACGTCACACTAGGATTAATCCTAGGTTGCGGAAGCATCGATCTCACCTGGGTGACACCCTGTGGCCATGTTACTTCACAGGGTGTCACCCAGGTGGTGAAGACTCGTGGCGGCCTAACCTTGTCTGTAGACAATTGCTTTGTTCCTGTATCCACATTGGCTTCATCGCACTTTTTCGCACGCATGCTCCGTAAACAAGGTGCCCTGCGGTCTACAACGGCGCTATTATTGTTCTTGTAATACCTTTGATTAGAAGCTCACGGAAAGTCACCCAATAATATAATCTTTTACAATTGTCTTCTGAATTGTCTTCTATGTCAATGGGGAAAAGGGTGGAAAACCAGACTGTCTTATAAATACTGCTCATCCCGTTGTGTTAGCCACGATTTCCACCAGTGACCTAGTAAAGGTGCCTGCCAGTGTCTAGCCAACGGCACTATTCTCCGGTAGTGACGACTACCCTCTAAACTGGTGGAGTAGCGTTCAAAGAAAGCGATTCCAGCATCATTCACTCCTCCACTCCAAACTCTGCTGCAAGAGGTGTCTCAACCAGAATCTGTCTACATGAACGCTGATCCCAGAGTTTTACTGGAAGAGCTCGCTCGCAGGGCATCCCGCTATAGCATCAATCTTAATGGTCGAGTCACCATTGACAGGAGCTTTGTTTTGCGTGGGGCGTATGCTTTTGTGCGTCAGGGCATTCTGCATCCCGAAGAAACAAAGGTCGCCGTGAAGACTGCGCGGGGTAGTCCTCCTGGAGATCTAGAGAGCATCAAGGTACATGAGCCACTTACAACCCGTCACCTATGATCCTCGACGTTCTCATGCCGATTCTCATATAGTGTTCCCTCCAAGAGCTTCATTTGTTGTCCAAACTCCACCACAGGAATGTTCTTCCATTGCTCGGAATTACTACCCAGTTCGATCTGACAGTGTCAATTGTATCTCAATGGATGGGGAGGGGTAATGCACATGATTGTGTGCAGGATAAAGCCATTGATCCACGTCCACTGGTGAGCTGACGCCACTTAATGTACTTGTTGCCTACATGCCTTTTAGATTCGGGGAATTGCACGAGGGCTTCATTATCTCCACAACCATGATCAGGGCCCAATAATTCATGGAGATCTGAAAGGAGTGGGTACCTTTACTCGAGGTGTGGTCACTACTTGATAAAAGCTCTTGCAGCTCAACGTATTGATATCTGACGATGGCGAAGCGCTCCTTGCTGACTTTGGCCATGCAATTCTATCTAGTTCTACATTCAGTCTATCCACTTCAGGGCATATTGGAAGTACGATAAACTGGATGGCTCCAGAATTATTAGATGGCGCTGTGGCTTCGGCGAAATCGGATGTGTGGGCATTTGGGATGACAGCCCTGGTACATTAATCACTCTTATTGTCGTGGAACTAAACCGAGTCTATGCAGGAATTGTTTACTCGAGAAGACCCTTTCCATGATCGCCGTGGTGTCACCGCCATCTTACTCTGTATAATACGGGGGCCACCACATAGACCAGGTGATTCAGACACAGGTTTCCGTATGAATGATGAATGGTGGAACTTGTTGTGCTTATGCTGGAAACCTGACTCTTTACGCCCTTCAATGTCGTATATCGTGGAAAGAATCGAACATATTGTAAGTGTTTTTCGCTCAGCAAGGATCTCCTCTTAACCACTCCCAGATGAATGAATCTTATTCGGTAATGTCTGTTCCATTTGCACTGCTGACTATATTGTTGATTATCTCCTGGTCCACACCCTTTGTTCTCCTAGGTACCATGTAGTATGGACCCAAGTCGCGCGCTGGAAGCACTGGTTCAACGAACACTCGGCCAATATCCGGATATCAATCTTGATCGACTGGTCGATAGAGAGGGCAGTCCCATTGTCCACAAAGCGTATTCTGGTGTCCAACGAGGCATGCTACGTCCCGAGGGGATGAAGGTGGCCATAAAGACTGTGTGCAGGAGCACGCCAGGAGATGAAAACACCATCGCCGTAAGAACACGTATCCATTGTTGTGTTCCCTTATTCACATTTTGGTAGAGCATACTGAAAGAAGTCCTTGTATGGACTAATCTCCGACATGATAACGTTCTCCCATTATTAGGCATCACCACCAAATTTGACTTGACATTGTCGATTGTATCCCAGTGGATGGAGAGAGGAGATGCACACCAATATGTACAGAACAGAGCCATTGATCCTTGCCCATTAGTAGGTGGAAATATTCAACGTGATTATCATCTACATTGCATTTAGATCGAAGGCATCGCACGAGGTTTAGCCTATCTGCATGATCACAAGCCGGATGCAATAATCCATGGAGATGTGAAAGGGGTTGGTCTGTTTGGTTCCAACAAATATTTCTATTTCTATTTAACCCATTTTAGTTCAATGTGCTGATTTCTGGTGATGGCGGGCCGCTTCTTAGTGACTTCGGTTTTTCGAGTTTTGAGAATTTCTCGCTTATCACAATGGCTGCCGACCCCAACAATAGTAGAGGCACACTCAACTGGATGGCTCTAGAAATTTTGGAGGGCGGGGGAGTAACGACGCAATCAGATGTATGGTCCTTTGGGATGACAGCTTTGGTATGTTCGTGATTCGCTTATGCTCATTGGATTTGATTGGGAGGTTGTTCAGGAATTGTTCACCTGTAGAATTCCATTCTCTGGATTCCCCAATATCCCGGCAACCATGATTAGGATTATCCGTGGACCACCCGATCGTCCAGGTGACGAACAAACGTGCTCTCGTATGACAGACGAGTGGTGGGAATTATGTTCTTCGTGTTGGCACCGTATACCATCTGTGCGGCCGAGAATGTCACATGTCGTTAAACGGATCTCGACGATCGTACGTTCTGCATGGCTAGTTCCCTTACTATAGTTGACTTCCACAGATGAATCCTTCGTACACTGCAAGCTACAGCTTCATTTCCGTCAGCGACAGCGTACTCCAATCTAGACGATGCCTGTATTCTACGCATAACGGGGGAGATGATGCTGATGATAATCCCACCCTTGCAGTCACACAAAGTAACAACCAAGAGGATGACATTGCTGTGAGCATTGTCACATCTGAGGAGAAACCACTCGTATCCCCTATGGAGGTATGCCCTTGCCAATATTCATTTTGCGAACTAAATAGATTTGGATAAGGTTGTTTTTACTCTTGTGCCTGAGGTTCACTCCACAATACACTCACCTATAGTGTGGCAGGTTGGTTATCTCTCCTTATTTGTTTTCTTTAGCTCAAGATGGCAGATTCTACATTTCCCAGCCAGAAGTAAGAATTCTTTATGCACAAATTCTCACTGTTGAACTATAAAATAGGCCAGACAAAATACGCAGTTGACATCCCAAAAGTGTCAGTCACTTTGATAAGTACATTCATCTCTGTGAACTTGCTTGACATGCGCCACAGTATGGGTATAACTACGACTGAAATGGATGACGATGTTGTTTATTGTGACATCAAAACCACTGCCAGGGTAGGCATTTCCTGTGCCTCGACATAAATTGCTAATTCTCTTGTAAGATGCAGCACATATTTACTTTCAATCGGTCTCGCACTTGGGAGCAAGATCACGCTACAGACTTACCTCCAGATGTTGTTGGCATAGCTAATCATTGTGGGGTCCCAAAATCCTTTGCCATCTACGCTGCCACTGGGGAGTTTGGTGCACGACCACTTTTTTACACCGGTTCCATCCAGTTAGTGATGATAATATGTTGTGCAGGCTGACTTGACCATTTCATCCATACACAGAAGTGGTGACACGATTATGCTCGGATGGCCTGTAGTTTTGCAAGCTTACGATGCGACCCGTCATCACCATAAGAGTATGTGGAATTTTACATTTTCCACCCTAGAAATTTTGAGTCTGATTTCTTATACCAATAAGTTGGGCAATTATTGTCATATGATGTCAAGACGGCTAGGCTGTTTCCAAATGACGGCTTGAACACAAAAGTAATTCAGAACGTGAGTCTGACATACCACAATCATTTAGTACGCCTAGAGATAAATATGTCTTCTAGAATGTGGCCTTCGAGCTCTTCACCAGTCATGGTCGACATGTTCTTGAGCATGTCGTCACTGATGTGATGTCCTATACATGATGGACACAATGAAGATTGTGACAGCACATGTCCAAACTCATCTGTGAGCCTACTTAGCATCATCTCCGAGTCTAGTCAGTGAGCTTTAGAACAACAGTCCTCTTTGGCTAATGTATAAGGGCTTGAGCTCCCTGTAAATTATGTATGGTGTCAAAGATAATCGATCGCGTTGATAAATTGACTAGTTTCAATTTGTTGTACTACCCAATCAAATCATCCTGATGACTGTTCAGAAAGTATGTAGTGCAGTGCGGGACTTCCACAGCCTTGGTCCTCGGTGGCCACCGTATCAAGTCCTCAGCGATCTTGCAGCGCTGGAATCGACGTCCATTCCTTCGAGTTGCTGGATATGCTGACTACAGCTGTTTTCAAATGAGTTTGCCGTGAGAGAAAAACTTGAGGAGATGACCTTGCCCTGCACCACACCAGCAGCCAATTGACCACAGAAACACCCAGTGCCCTGCGTCTAGGTTATTTACTACTGGGATGACCGGTGGTTGACCGAGAAGTACGGTAAATCGAACGCAAATGCGATTGCGTGGTCCGAAAGAGCAAGATTTTTGAGCACGAGAATGGAACGGTGAAAATCGGATTTTTCGCTATGGTGCCTTGCAGTCGAGTCTGGGGAATCCGAATATGAAGGAATTAAGACGGTAGCTGCTCTGGTTCATGAGATGTTTCGATTCTGAGATGAGTGAGGGAGTAGCGGCAATTTTCAAGTGTTTACTGTCGCCGCGGTGTTTCGGCATGCACCCAAATGTCCGGCATGTCTCGCTTAGACTCAAAAACGTCCGAATTGCTGAACTAGAGAAACGACTATCTTCATCTACGAAGAGAGTCTGGCTTAGGGAGACTACGGCAAACTCATTTGAAAACAGCTGTAATGACAAAGCCCACAAATCCCTGGGCAATTATGTAGCTTCCGCTTCATACAGATAGATTCAAGGAAATTAAAGTACATAAGATGGAACAATTCTACTACCACACGCTTGTCCGTCATCAATACAAGGCGGTGCAATTAGATAGCTACATAAGATACGATGGAATGGGTTTGGTCAGAACTGATCGTGAGGAGGGACTCTCTGCCAAAGGCGAGCTGCCCGCGTCGGAAGAGGATCGACCTCTTCTGGGCGGCGGCATCATGGACAGGTGTCGTACGACTGGTCGGAGCGGTCGCGAACCCATGGCTCCAGGCTGCAAACCCGTTGGGAGAGGAGGTACCTGGTGGGGTTGCGCTTGTGTTGCCAGGGGTGCTGGCACAGTCAGTGTCATGGTCAGTCGGTGAGAGCCACCCGCGGGATGATGCATCGCTGGGAGGGACCTGTGGCGTTGCGGGCCCATCGAAACCGGCTGGTTATACAGTGGCAATGTAGACTGGCGGCGCTGAGGCAATAAAAGTGGGAGTAGCGGGCGAGCAGGTTGTGGTGGATCAACGAGTGACTTTGGGCCTGAATTTGAATCTGATGAGGATCCAGAGGCTCTTGGTGGTCGCCATTCCGCAAGCTCAGGGTCCATGAGAGGTAATACTGACGATCGACCCTTGAAGTAGTCATCGGATTTGGTTGGTTCTACAACTACTGGGATGCGGGATTGGAGGTACACCAGCATGCCGAAATAGCTGGTGTAGAGGACCACTGAATTCGTGTGATTCAGATGACTCGGGTCCCATATGCAGGTGTACTTACGGACGACAGGGATGACCCAAGAGGCCACGATAGTGTATGTATCAAGAAGCTCGCATACTCCAATGTCATCGGGTGCTGTAGGGCAAAAGCTGAGATTAGTTGTAGCTGCATGAGTTTATGACATACTTTGACTCGGACAGCGAATTTTTGGGTTAAAATACGTGAACGCGGTGGCAGCACCTATCAAAAGTCTCAGATACAGGTCCCGTCACCAGGAACCCTACAGCACGCACCAATCTGCAGAACCAGAAGTAAAGTCAGACGCGCAGCGTCCAACCAGACTCGGAACTCTAGTATCAATCTGGAGAACAACGTTAAATGAGCCTTCAGCAACACGCATATATCATGAGAAGCTCACAGTACAGGTGGCACCAAGATGGTGATGCCATTGATAAGTATGAGAACAGTCATCAAAGACCCTAGGAACGATGGTTCAAGATCCCGTTTTTACTAGCAAGTGTCCAGGGCTTACGCAGGATGGTGTCTGAGATATTCCAGCGAACGAATACCTCGACAGATAAAAGTACGAGCCAAACGAAAGCGAGGATAACGATACAAGCTGTGGTAGCACGTCATTGAAAATCAGTCCCGAAATACGGCCAGTGAGACGCACCAAAGGAGACAGTGCGAACGGTGAAAAACATCGGAAACGACTCCATGGCCATGGTGTCAGTGCATAAATTTTCGTAGGGGTAACCACGCTGAATTTGAACTGGGTGTGCGGAAAGCGAGCGGAATGGCTGATCTTCCAGAGACCAGGTTGGGGAGAAAAGGAAGAAGACGCGGAGGAGGTCATCCCGTATACATACACTTACAAGCCATCCATTGTATCGTTACGCGAACCACCAGACAAAGCCGAGGCTGGCGTTGTTGCGTGATGCTGCCAAGTCGCCTTTGTTCTCGGGACTGTGTTTGGCTGTATTTGGGTCATCACAAATAGCCCCTGACTCTCGCTACTCGGCTGAGTGCAGCCTTTATTCTTCTTTTTGATGGTATCGATGAAATCATGTTGCTTTCGAACGAGTTGCACCTCGAAACCACAGCTCTATGAACTTCCCTCTCAACCTGCCCTCCGTCTCTTTGTTACTGATCTTCTGCAAGTACGATATACCAGTCTCCCCAAGAACTTCTGAAATGCTTTTACCTTTCTTCTAAGATAAACCACCGTTCACAGACTTCTAATTGAAGTGTCACTGCACAGCTGTCCTTGGGAGTCTGAGAGCGGGTACACAGCCTCGGGAACGCCTCAGTTACCATGTACTCAGAGTAAGGATGCGCCGGCTATCTGCATCGACGTTCTCAGACACATTCCAAGGGTTCCAACGGCAATGTAGCAAGCGCAAAATTGACTTTGAATGCTTGGCTGCGGGAAGGTGAAATGGTAATGTAACGGTGTCACTCGTTCAGAATGCCAAAGGACGTTTGCGATACGCTACACCCAACATAATATCATGATGTCAGGGATCATTGGAACAGTGCAGAATAATCCAAATTCTCGCTTTTCCAAGTGGACAAAACGATGAGGCTCTAGCCGCGTAAAGATTTCATAGCGAAGCCATCCACTTACAGGAGATCAGAAAAGCGTCAGCTCCCCAAATGCTCACAATAACCAGACCACAGGTTGAGGCATCTTGATGGAGAACGCTGACTTGTCGTTAGTCAGTCTTCGACCCACATCCTGGGTGTCCGACTCCCTGATTTCGTAAATGACCTATGCGTAGCACACGATAGCATAACTGCCCAACAGGTGTCCTCGGGCTCCTGAAGCCCATTCCAGAGAATTGCCAGGTCAGGTAACGCTGGAAGACAGGTGAGCGTGCAAATTAGGAAAGTAGCAGATGAAACGTTTAGGCTCCGCTACGGGCCCGATAAATCAGCCTTCTTCGCATCTTACTTCGGAACGAGCACCAGTCATAGTATCCATGAAAACATATCGCCCATAACCATCTATCAAAATCGATATGTTCTCTCTAGTCAAGTCGAGCCTTGGGCGGCCTTACGTGCGCAGAATCCGACTGGGTCTGGCTTGTGTCTCCATTACTGCAAACGCGTGAGTCGCGTACCAGAGCGTACTCATTCCTGACCGTCCATTACACCGAGGTAGCCTATGCGCTGGAGGGGTGTTCTGTTTCCCCATTTTATCCCCCGCACTCGTTTCCCACCTCAAGCTGACGCAGCCCCAGCTCACTACTATAGCGCTTGCGTATGTTCATCCCTCTTTTCCCGTAATGCGCTTAGCCTGGTACCAGAGGAATGGCGGGTCAATATCCAGCTGCTGCACTGGTTGGAAAGGCTATCGATTATTTTGGACCTTGGGCTTGCTCCCTTGCCGCTGCTGGCTTCTTTTCCACGGGCTATGGGCTCTTTGCACATGAGATCGCAAAGATACCTGACGACACACTGTCATATGGCACCTCATCATACCGCCGACTCGCCTTATATTTTTTCATTTGCGCACTGGGCACGGTGTCTTCGTGAGTATTACTAGTTTCTCAGCTGGTAGCTGTACCGACAGTGTATTAGATACTTCTCGTCCATCTTCGCCGCGTCAAAGAATTTCCCAAATTACATTGGAATGGCTACAGGAATAAGCACCGCCCTCTTCGGTTTGTCTCCCACGTTCTTGACGATACTCGCGACCCGTTATTTCTCTCATCCTGACACGGGTCTGGACGTCACCCATTTCCTCCGATTCCTCGCATACATGTGTGGAATTGTCCATATATTTGGCGCATTGACAATGCATGTCCTACCTCCTGCCGAACATTGCACGCCAACACTCCTTGAAGCTGACCCTGAAGCTCGACCTGAGCCAAATGAACGTACTTCATTGCTGCCGAATAAGACGAATTCAACCACCACAGTCGATATGGTAGCGACGGAGGATCAACAACTTCGGTCCCACAGTACCATAGATCTATTCAAGGATGTCAATTTCTGGGTCCTTGCCTTCATCCTTTTCGTCGTCTTCGGCTCCGTATGTTCACATTATATTCAGGAAACGTTCCTGTTCGTCTCACTTTGTTAAACATGCAGTGTGAAATGATCATCTCGAATATCGGTACAGTTGTGCTCTCTTTGCACACGGAACGTTCGCGGATGTCCACAATACCCAGTGACGTCGTCACTTCCACCCAAGTCAGGACTATCTCCCTTGCGAATACTATTTCCCGTCTGCTGATAGGACCGTTGGCGGACTTTGTGTCGCCCGTTTTCACGCATTTACCCTCTCGGAGCACACACCGCAAGCATCTCGTGAGCCGCATAGTGTTCCTCACGTTCTCCTCGTCCGTACTTGTTTGTACTTACCTTTGGATGGTTGTCGGGGTCCGTTCGCAGGGTGCCATATCGGCGCTAAGGTAGGCCATCCACCTGGTCTCCTGCTGCGTGTGAACTAATACAGTACAGCATCGGAGCAGGAATCGCGTACGGGTCCGGCTTTACCGTATTGTACGCCCATTCCCCACTCGTGTGTTGGTTCTGGATTATTAATGCCTTGTCTACCCACAGACCTTCCCTCGTTTCCGCTGCATGGGGCCTTCACAACCTGGGCCGTAACTATGGCATCCTCACATACGCACCTTTACTCGGCACACCAACGTTCTCATACCTTTATGCGTTCATCGCCGCAGGGCACGCTCCTGCGGATGGTGGTGTGTGTACAGGCGTGCATTGTTGGCGCACAACATTCGAAATAAGCGGAGTTGCCGCAGTGCTCGCGCTTGCAGCCACGCTGTGGTTGTGGAGGGCATGGAGAGGCAAGGTATAAAGATACCCAACACACAGGTCAGACCATGCATACATCAATGTACTTGTGCTAAACTTGTCCCTCTAGATATATTCCCGTATCTTTTCAGCACAATTCCGTCCGTTGTATGTGCAGTAATATGTAAATCTGGATACCCATCTGTATATCGGCGCGTTTCAGCCCCCTTCAAGCCACCACATTCAAGAATATGGAAAGTACACGGTTCTTTTTACCGCCTGATTACATGCTGGGCAATATTTACTTGCCGACAAGCGAAGGGCGGCATATACCTGGTTCCATGCACGTCTACATGCTATACAGAGGGGTTCTTTCTTATTGAGCCCCTTTCAAGCTTGCAAAATGATGCCCATCGGAGCTAGCACAAGAGATCAATTGGCTGCCAACTACAAACCAAATACAGCACGTATTTTAGGAGTAAAATCAAGCTTTTCTGCCTCTGGGTCTCTGTCGTCAACCATCAGGCACTTGTCATTGACCCGCCTTTGACTATCGTAACAGAATACCTGAGGCTTCATCCTGATTTTCTCGCGCACAGAGGCTATCTTCAGAGCAGTCTCCAGGCCCAACATACGCCCTTCCTCGATACTTATCGGTTCGGGCCTCTGGGCCAACTGGAGCAGAGCAGGTATGGTCCACTCCGTCACGTCGTAATGCAGGGCAAGTATAAGTTTATGGACGGGGACCAAGGGGTTGGATCCACCGTCCAGATTGTCTATGGCCGATTTCCGCAGTCCACCAAATTCCCACATTGTGGACAACTTGAGGACAGATATCCATTCCCCTCGTTTGAGGATGGACTGATCCCTATTTTCCCCGTACTTTCTACGCCCATTGTCAGCGAAAGATTCTCATGTTACAATGGATAATTGCTGACCTATACATGAGGGCCTTCAATAACTGTTCGAACTCTTTTTCCTTGACGCCACGTAGTAGCACAGGATTCGTGTCACTGATGCCCTCTACTTTGGCCTTGTCACCTTGCGGCAGGAGGAACATGTCCCTGAAGACTGTCGACTCTGCTTCCAGAGGTTCCCGAGGGACCCTGAATAGACAGTCTTCCACCTATGTAATGCAGTGATGGACACAGGGGTGAGAACAAAACAAGGAAAAAGGGTGGTGCACACGAGGATAGCCACTGTCTTCGTATAAAACACTGGATGCACATGAACGGGGTTAGTACTCGTGCTGGTTGTCATGGCTGCTTGAAAGAAAAAATGTGGAATTTCATTTTCGAATGCACCCCAATGCCCAGAGGGCCAAGCGATTAGGTAAATACGTCCCATAACTGGCTTTGCGCAGATCACTGATGCCAAGGGTTCAGAGTCCCGTACTTTGTATTCCTCGTGCATCGTCGGAAAGATCTGTGGGGTCCTCATAGTCAACTAGAGGACAGCAAATGTGCCTACACCGTCCGAAGTGCCTGAACTATCTGTGAAAATCATAGTGCCTCCAAAGGAAGCACAGAAGTCCACTAGTGTGCTCTCCCTGTCGCCTACTGTTGTTGTGAATGGGGAACCCCCTCCAGGGTGGACTGGTTTGGGTTGCGTCTTCTCAGTGGTGTTGGGATGGATGTGTAGTCGGTGGATGAGATGTGGAAGACTGACCTGTGGCACAACATGTCCCTTTTCGCAATGCGACGTAAAAGTGGATGGAGAGGACGTCGTGACGGGAATGTAACCATAAAGCGTAACTCAGGGCCTGTCCAGTGTCAAGAACCTGTGGCCGAGTTCCACGTGCCAGACTCTCACAACACTGTGATGGTTAACTATGGCCTAGGGAACCGCACCCAGAACGTGGCCAGATTCCCGACGCTGGACAGGCCCTAATAATTGACCCTGAATTAGTATTTCTGCCGGGGGAAGGTTTACATGGACTTCGAGGGAGTCAGTTGGCGAGGTGCGGAGAGTGCCTGTGATCACAAGTAATGCCTGCTGCTGGATTCTAGAAATGGTCTGAATAGTCATGTTTGAACCTGATAGCGGTTTCCAGGGAGTCATAAATGCCAGTGAAAAGGAAATATGGTGCAGGAGCTCAAAGGGGACGGTTTTGAACTACGGCCCTGTGACCCATTAGCCTTGCTATAAGTATCCTTCCTCACATACTTGGAGAGAACCGAATGCACCTGTGAAGATAGAGAAGCTGGGTAGGCTAATAAGCCCAGTGTAGGAAGATATCAGTCTACCTGTGCAGAGTCTGAATCTATAGCCCATATGATATATTCTGGTTCGGCGGTGCCCGCATTCACCTGTCAAATGATACATCTGGAATTTAGCCGAACGACTATGGAAGATGAAAGCGCCTACCAGGCTGGCTTCAGATATCCTACAGCTTCATCCTTGGGGCCAATTTACCCGAGCAAAGAGAAAGAGGAAGCGAGATGGGAATCCAAGGACCGTCGGAATCGTTTTTCTTGATCACCTAATTTGGAAACGATGAACAAAGTTGTGATCTGACGAAACTCGCCTCCCAGGATGAGACCCATAACAAATGGATTCGTGCCATGAATCTAAAGGCTGAAGTTTGACAGTAGCAGGGGCTGTTGTGGTTTTTGTTGATTTGGGTCCAGGAGAAGAGGCGATAGCAGGTGAACACCTGTTCAACACGAGGAGATGCTCCAGGCGCCATACTATAGCAAGCCCGGGAGCTCCACTGTTTAATTAATTTTAAAACTAGGTGATTACACAGGACCTCCATGTCTTTGACCTTACTATCCTCTTCTTTCCAGCCTCTTAACACGGAGGGCCTTTGGTGTATCGACTAGCGGCAAGTTATTTTGATGGGTACTACTCGCATTCCTGAAGACGAGGTTGCACAAGATGTTTCCTTACCAACTGCGGGAGGATACCCTGGGAACTCTCTCGATGACCACGATAAGGCATCACCGGCAGTCCTCGACAAATATGCTGGTGATCCTCCCGACGGGGGGGCCAAGGCCTGGTCAGTTATCTTGGGGTAAGGGTTCCCTTTGCGCCATGACATTGTGTCCCCCTTAGCTACATATGTAGGGCTTCACTGGCCACTTTTGCCTCGTAAGTTTGTGGTATCCTGTGCCATTTCAGGTGTCTGTCGACAACACTCAGGTTTGGGTACATCAACACGTGGGGGGTAAGCAATACTCTCAATGCCGCTCAGGAGTTTTTCACAGTTCCTTTAGCTGTATCAAGACTACTACGAGCATGTTCTTTTGCCAGGCAGTGGTCCATCTGCAATGTGAGGTCATTCATCCAATAGGTCATGAAATCTAATTGACATAATATCTCGCAGTGCATGGATAGGGTCCATTCAGGTACTCCATCACCCCTGTATGTTGGGCATTGCTGATCGCTTTACTCGGACATGCTAGTATGCTTTCATGCTCATCCTTGGCCTCTTCATAGGACGGTTGTTCGATTTGGGATACCTCAAGCTTCCCTACTTCATTGCAAGCTGTCTACTCCTTACATGCGTATTTCTCACTGCAGAATGTACCAAGTACTGGCAATTCTTTCTCGCACAGGGGCTCGGTGGTGGGGTGGGTTCTGTCCTTGTACCAGCATCCCCCATTCACAACCTGGTATTGATAGCTTGCGAGCGGAATCTTATTTGGACCAGCAATGGGGGTCGTCCGTCACTGGTTTTCAAAGAGGAGTGGCTTGGCTCTCGGCGTCATAGCTGTAGGATCGTCGATTGGTGGGATAGTTTTCCCTATTGTAGGGCAAAACCTTATACCACTTATCGGGTAAGTATGGAATGCGTTACCCGTGTGTGTGGTATTCAATGATGACACGTTCAGGTTTAAGTGGACCGTTAGAGTTTTCGGATTCATATTGCTCATTGCTCTTGGAATTGCCACTATTGTAAGCTGATTGAATGTGCTGTTCCCGGTACTAATGCGAAGGACTTGAGGCTATAGATAGGAGGCTACCGCCCGTGAATGTCTTGGGTGGACTCTTTAATTGGACTGCATTTCGCAATCCGGCGTACACTGTCTATTGCATTGCCGGAATTGTTTGCCTTCTGGGTCTCTACACAGGTGGGCCTTGCTCCCTTCCTATCATTTTCCATGCCATGCAGCCACGAACGAAAGTTAGTTAACATGGCTTACCGACTTGACCAATAGTGATGACCTACCTTTCTGCATTCGCCACTGAAGTCGGTGTGACGAATGAATTTGCTTTCTACCTCGTTGCAATTGCAAATGCTTCATCTGTTGTGGGCCGACTTTGTGTGGGCTGGCTCGCTGACCGAGTTGGTTCGTGCTATTTCCCTTTGATTCCTCCAAAATGATTTATATTGTTCTCCGTCCGCAGGTCCACTTAATGTCATGATACCCTTCACAGCTGCAGCCGGCGTTATCACACTGGTTTGGTCATTCGCGACCAACGAAAGCTCACTTATAGCTATCTCCGTTGTATATGGGTATGTCTTCCTTCCTCCCTCACCCAGCATAATGCATGTATTGTTACAGCATCACATACGGGGCGTATGTGTCCCTTGTCATCGGTCCCGTTTTTGCAATGGGCGAAGTAGGTGACGTGGGACGACGCACGGGAATGTTCATAACTGTCACTGCGTTGGGCGTGTTGACTGGTCTCCCGATTTCGGGAGCGATCAATGCGAGGACTGGAGGCTTCAAATATGTTGGATATTATGCAGGTGAGTCAGTCATTACTGCTTTCCGTTGTTCTTCTATTTCTAAATATTTATGTTCTTGCAATTTCTGATAAACCGTCGGGACTGATACACAACGATCAATTAGGTGGTGTCATTATCTTCTCAGTCCTTCTGTTCATCATTGTCCGGCATCTCCAGCTGGGACGTTTATCTGGAAAAGTTTAGACATGTTGACTTGTGTACATGATACCAATGAGGGTGGTGCGGAGAGTTAGCGTGTGGCCCCCACGGCTGATATAACCAAAATGAGGTCAAGTGATTCTTGGATCTTATCGAGGTCCGCGGCTGAAAAGTTCATTGAGAGGAAAGTCCTTCATTAATTGTGCACCAAAGGCGCATGTAAGAGGCCAGTCGCGTGGGTGTTAGTACAACACGTCCACCATCGGTGGAGATGCTTTGATACAGCCATTTATCGACACTCTTCTCTGGAAGTCCAAGCTCTGTACATATTACAAACGTCCATACACAATAAAGAAGACATTACACACTGCTCTCACAGCAATACACATTTTTCCTGACCGTAACTGCGCCCTAGCAACGGTGACCTTGGTGAAGAGTGAAGGTGTTAGTTAGTAATACTAGATGCCTTGAATCATCGTTGCCTTCGCTTTTTTTTCTTCTGTGGCTTTGCAAACAGATACGTACGAATATCGTTCGTCGTTGATAATAGCAGCTAAATTAAAAATTAAAAAAAAGCTCAACAGTGTTCAGAAACCAAACTGCATGTCCATGTCCTAATCTCATGCGTGTCCTTCCGAAAGGGACAGGCGTTCACAGCGAATCAACAGTAGGAACACGCGTCTGAACAAACGACCAGGGAGCAGATCAAAGGCAGTAAAAAAGGACGAGGAGAAAAGACAGTGAGGGAGGGGAAAGACGATTGTGTTCGGGTTTAGAAGGTCGTGCGGTTGAAGTCGGCGTGAGGATAACGGAGTTTGATTTGCTCGACGACCCACCACGCAGGAGTGGCGTAGGTGACGTGGCTGCTGGCACCTTTCGGCATTCCCGAGTGGAGGACACCGACCATGCTACCGTCGCCAGCGAAGATGAGCGAGCCCGAGTCGCCCTTTGCGGAGAAGGGGCCGGACTGCTTATCGTAGTTGTATATCGCCAGTTCGATAGACTCCATGCCAAATTCATCGCAAGTGTAGGCCTCCAATCCGGCATAGCGTCCCACCGTAAGGTCGGTGGTGTTCCCGTCCTTCATGACGATGAGACAGGGATTCCCATTACCGTCGTAACAGTCGGGAGAAGCTAGGAGCTCGGGCGGGACACAACCCTGGATCCTGAGCTGGCGATCGGAGGGGAATCTGAACACTGTCCTACTGTTATTGCTAGGATAGAACTTGTTGACGAGTTCGTGGGGAGTATACTTGAGCCCTAAAGGTTATTTTTATGAGACGAGATAGATATTTATGAGAGAGATGAGACAAAACGCACCGAGGTCGACAACGTTACCCTTAAATTGAGCCTTGAACTTCGGCCCATCAAGCTCGAACGTACCGATGTCCTTAGTGTATCTGCGACCGTTGACGTCGATGGAGATCTTGGGAGCCCAATCGACGAAGCCGATGTTTCGGCGCGAAATATCGTTCCATTGAGTATTGATCTGCTTGAAGAACTTCTCGAGGTCAATGTTGTCCTGATTCACTTTGGCCAACTGATCCCGCTTAATCTTCAAGGCCTTCTCGTCCTCCTCCGCCTCCTCCGTGTCCTCGCTCTGCGGCTTCTCCTCCAAGCGAACAGTTTCTAAAGCCAAGCGGTTGGCGTCAGTGACGTTCTTAGCAATCTGGGCTTTGATTTGGTCAAGGGCGCGCTGGAATCGACGGAATCCGGCAAGTCGAACGTATTGGCGAGCTGCGCCAGCACCCTTGAACTCGTAATCAACGGTCGTATCCTCGCGGAGGACGTGGACGTTGCTGACGCCAAGGACCCTGGCACTAGGTTCGGCATTCTTGGTCTTGTTCTCGTGGAAGAAAAAGGCAACGCTACCCTGGACATCGGCAGTCTCCCTCTCCTTCGTAGCGATAGGCATGCCGAGCGCAGCTGTGAACGGGCGACGGACGTAGTAGGTGGGGTTAGTGTCGTCGGCGACGCGCAGAAGGGCCGGACCTGCCAGCTTCTCAACGACTCCCTCGTACCATTCCACCACTGCACCCTTGACTTCATAGGTCTCGAGAAGATCGAGAATGGCTGTGGAAGCATCGTACGCGTTCTCGGCGGTGGTGGTGGTGGGATGGGTGGCAATCCATATAACAACAGGGCCGAGAGTTTCCTTCCCGTCCTCGCCGAGGGTGGAGAAACGAGCTGCCTTGACGGCAGAGTACCGAATGCTGCGGTCCTTCAATAAGGCGACTATCTTGGGAGCAACGGTGTGCCAGACAGCGTTGAGGGGCGTACTGAAGACTCCATGGGCGGTCTTGGTACCGAGATGAGGGAATCTACCCTTGGGGACAGGGAAGGGATTCGTAAGGATATCCGAGCGGTAGAGAAGCTCGGGAGGGTCGGGAGAGATGCCATGGTAGTAGGTAATCCTCTCATATTCGGAGACACCGTGTGGGCCGACGATGGTAGCATCCGAAGCAGTGCTAAGCTTAGGGAAGATTGTTGGCGCATCGCTCAAGGTTGGTGAGGTAAGGGAGTCAAGAACTTCGCGAAGGCCCCACATGTTTTGGCATTCGAGCATGAACAGGGTCAGTTCTAAATACGAAGTGGTAAGTGTGTTATAGATGCGGAAAGAAGCGAAGAGACTCGCCGCCGAGGAGTTTGGGGTGTTTCTTTATAGTCTCGATGGTCTGTATGACAGACTCGGAAGCGCCTACAAGGGAGACGATAAGTGAGGAATAGACGTGCAAAATGACTAGGGGACTCGCCATCACCCAGGAGGCCTGCATTGGTTAGGTCCTCGTCGGTAAGTTGGAAAGCTTCTAAGGCAAACATTCGTAAGTGGAACAGACGAGGGGAAAGACTCACTCTTATCTTCCATGTTAGATACGTTCACGCGACGAGATAGTGCAGGAAAACTCGTAGATAGGGGTGAAACGTCAAGTGGTTTGGGGGATGCATCACGTGAAAAGGCCCCTCTTGTATTCCAGAACACACGCCCAGTGCCGCACCGTCGACGGCCCCCCCATTCGGTACTTTGGTTTTTCACCACCCACCGTTGTGGCAACTACACACAAGATTAACTAGTAGAAAGTTGTTTTATATATGATAGCTCGCAGCATTGACATACATACGTGCAGTAGTTGTTGAGATCGCAAAAAATGCTGGGTTGAATGGCAGTCACGCCCTAATTAACCCTCTATCAAAGTCGATATGTTCGTCAAGCCTTTGGCGGCCTTGTGCGCAGAATCCGACTGGGTCGCGTACCACAGCGTACTCACTGCTTATATTCCCCGCACTACAGGCTCAAGCTGGCGGAGTCCCAGCTCACCACTGTAGCGCTTGCGTATGTTCATTCCCTCATTCCCCGTAATGCGCTTAGCCTGGTACTAGAGGAATGGCGGGTCAATATTTCAATATCCAACTGCTGCACTGGCTGGAAAGGCTATCGATTATTTTGGACCTTGGGCTTGTTAATTTGTCCATATATTTGGCGCATTGACAATGCATGTCCTACTTACCTCCTGCCGAACAGTGCACGCCAACACTCCTTGAAGCTGACCCTTGCCTTCAAATATCGGTACAGTTGTGCTCTCTTTGCCCATGGAACGTTCGCGTATGTCTACAATACCCAGTGACGTCGTCACTTCCACTCAAGTCAGGACTATCACCCTTGCCAATACTATCTCCCGTCTGCTGGTAGGACCGTTGGCGGACTTTGTGTCGCCCGTTTGCACGCATTTACCCTCTCGGGGCACACACCGCAAGCATCTCGTGAGCCGCATAGTGTTCCTCACGTTCTCCTCGTCCGTACTTGTTTGTACTTACCTTTGGATGATTGTCGGGGTCGGTTCGGAGGGTGCCATATCGGCGCTGAGGCCTGAGGTAGGCCATCCACCTGGTCTCCTGCTGCGTGTGAACTAATACAGTACAGGATCGGAGCAGGAATCGCGTACGGGTCCGGCTTTACCGTATTGTACGCCCATTCCCCACTCGTGTGTTGGTTCTGGATTATTAATATTTTGTCCACCCACAGACCTTCCCTCGTTTCCGCTGTATGGGGCCTTCACAACCTGGGCCGTAACTATGGCATCCTCACATACGCACCTTTACTCGGCACACCAACGTTCTCGTACCTTTATGCGTTCGTCGCCGCAGGGCACACTCCTGCCAATGGTGGTGTGTGTAAAGGCGCGCACTGCAGGGCCGCAACATACGAAATAAGTAGAGTTGCCGCAGCGCTCGCACTTGCAGCCACGCTGTGGTTGTGGAGGGCATGGAGAGGCAAGGTATGAAGATACCCGATGCACAGGTCAGAACATTCATACATTGATGCACTTGTGCTAAACCTATCCCTCTAGTTATATCCCCGTATCTTTTCAGAATCCGTTCGTTGTATGCACAGTAACCCGTACCCATTTGAATATCAACGCATTTCAGCCCCTACAAGTTGTCATGTTCAAGAATGTCAAGGAAAATTCAAAGTACGCTGTTCTTTTTACTGTCTGATTACATGCTGACAAGCCAAGGGCAGCATATACCTGGTGTCATGCACGTCTCTATGCTATACAGAGAGGCTGAGCCCTTGCGAAATGATGCCCATCGGAAGAGGTCGATTCGCTACCAACTATAATTCAAATACAGCGCGTATTTCAGAAGTAAAGTCAAGCTCTTCTGCCTCTGGGTCTCTGTCGCCAACAATCAGGTGCTTTCCGCCATTGTCCCGCCTTCGATTATCACAATAGCTGCACGGTGCCCGAGACTTGATCCTAAATTTCTCGCGCACAGAGGCTATCTTCAGAGCAGTCTCCCAGCCCAACCTACACCCTTCCTTGATACTTATCGGTTCTGGCCTCTGGGCCAACTTGAGCAGAGTAGGCATAATCCACTCCGTGACATCGTATCGCTGGGCAAGTAAAAATTTATCGATGAGGTCCAAGTCACTGTCCAGAATGTCTATGGCCGATTCGCGCAGCCTTCCAAACTCCCACATCGTGGACAGCTTGAGGACAGATATCCAGTGCCATCTTTTGAGGATAGGTTGATCCATATTTCCCCCGTACTTTCTACGCAAATGGTCAGTGAAAAATTCCTGTGCTGCCGAAAATAATTGTTGACCTGTGCATGAGGGCGTTCAATAGCCGTTCGAAGTCCTTTTTCCTGACACCATCTAGTACCACGGGGTTCGCGTCGCTGAGGCCCTCTACTTCGGCCTTGTCACCTTGCGGCAGGAGGAACATGTCCCTGAAGACTGTCGACTCTGCTTCCAGCGGTTCCCGAGGGACCCTAAATAGACAGCCTTCCACCTAATACAGTGACATGAGGGGTGAGAACGAAACAAAGAGAAAGGGTGGTGCACACGAGGATAACCACTGTCTTCGTATAAAACACTGGATGCCTCGAACGCACATGAACGGGGTTAATGCTGGTGGTCATGGCTGCTTGAAAGAAAGAAAGGGGGCATGGAATTTCGAATGCACCCCAATTCCGAGAGGCCCCCAAGCGATTATGATCGTTATTGGCACCCTAGCTTGCCTACTAACCACTGGGATGCACCCCATCGGATGGTTCACCCACTTGTAGAGCTGCTTAGTGTTCCGGCAATAGAGCAGTATGCTTATTACCGCCCTCTACCACCGCTGCCGAAACCTGGTGAACCGGTTCCATATGTCAGGAGCTGCGGCAAATCTGCACGTTAATCAATTAGTGAATGGAAGCAATTACCGCTCGACAGGTTCCCCAGACCCTTCGCAATGGAGGAATGTAATCATTCCTCTGGGTTATCAAAGCACTCCCTCAGGGGAGGGGGGAAAAAGCAAATTATGTATGTGGCGCACGCATTTGGAACGAGTTTGCTGATTTGAGTGTTATCCGTTGTATGCTGTAGCAATGTCCTTAGGAGGCGCCCTCGCACGGATCACCAGACCATATCCATATTATATTGAAGTTATAGCCTCACCCACTAGTTGCCTCATTTCTTGCAAACGCATCTTCAAGTTATTGTCAACTTCCCCTTTATAACCCGAAAACAGCGCGTATCATAGGTGTATAATCAAGTTTCTCGGCTTCTGGGGGTCTGTTACCAACAGCAAGGCGCATACTGGTGTAACTGTGCACCTTGTGTGGTAAGTGGTGGCAACTGACGGTTTTTTGTACAGGCTCAACCTTAAGTTTCTCTCGCACGGAAGCAAGCTTCAATGCGGTTTCCAACCCTATGCGATGCCCTTCCTCGATACTGATCAATTCAGGTCTCTGGGCCAAAGAAAGTAAAGCAGGTAGAAGCCATTCATCGATGTTGTATCGTTTGGCTGCCACAAGTTTGTCGACAGCATTGATTTTCGAGTGGCTAAGGATGTCTATGGCGGCCATACGGAGCCCGTCAAACTCCCACATGGTAGAAAGTTTGAGTACGGCAATCCATTGCTCATCGTTAAGGGGCACTGACTTGCTCGGGCTCGTCCCATATTTTCTAAAACCCATCATTGTCACATCTCACCCCCTAAAAAACACAGATTTGGAATAAGCACTGACCTATGCAAGAGGACTTTCAATAGTTGCTCAAAGTCACTTTTTTCAATACCCTCCAGCACCACGGGCTTGTTGTCATCTAAACCCTCTACCGTAACACCATCAGCTTGTGGCAGGAAAAACATGTCTCTGAAGACTGTAGACTCTGTTTCCAGTGGCTCACGTGGAACCCTAAATATACAATTGTCCACCTACCCAGATGGTAAACTCGACAATAAGGGAGGACTTTGTGGGCAACATACCAAAAAAGTGACTGAGTTGATATAGAAGTCTGGATGCCTCTGATATCTATTGGAAGATTCAGTGCTGCTCACCATGGTGGATTCAAGATGTTCAGTAACCCCTATTGCAACTTGATCCGTGAGAAAGCGACGCTTGGGGGTCCGGCCTGACCTGGATCCGGGATCCTGTCACACTGGTCTCCCGAAGCCACACTCATCACAGAGAAAAAGGATCATCCAACTATACGGTGGTTACCAGTCACTGGCTGAGTCATCGAAGCGCTCCGATGTGCCGTCGTAGTTCCCAGGCCTTGGTTGTATCAAAGTTCATCATGGGCCCCTACGACCCGAAAACGGCGCGTATTATAGGTGTAAAATCAATCCTTTGGCTTCTGGGGCTCTGTTACCAATGACAAGCGCGCACCGGAATATCTGTGCACCCATTGCCATGTACGGTAGATTTCATTTCCGTCTCCCCATTCTCAAGCTTTAGTGCGATTTCTAAACCCGTACCAATAGTTCACTGGTTCTTCTATCGCTATTGGTGTGCTCACCTTTAATGTTGAGGCGCAGCACCAGTGTGCGGAGTTTGTCAATGCAAATCCGAATTTCATCATAATCGACTGTACATCTTGCGAGCTGGCCCACCATCTTGTGCGGAATTATCGCAATGATTCGAACCTTACGAACGTTTCTTCCAAAATGGCTAAGTCTCGTCAGTTGAGGGAACAGGGGCCCACAACGCGGTTGTAGTATTGCAGGCCATATTTTAACCTATCTTTGCGCACTGCTGTGGAGCTTACTACTGATTGTACCAGGTAAGAACGTAGCACGCGATGGACAATCGAAATATGCCTCACCTAGCTGGTTTTCTGGTACCAATCAGCCTGTTGGGTCCTGATCCTCAGCCGCTACCAATGGCCAGCAGAGGATACCGCCATAATGTGCCAAAGGGTGGGGCTACGTCATGTATATGATGATATTCAACACCAGCTACAGGTTGAAGGCGGTTTGTATCAAGGGAGTAAAATCAAGACCTTGTGTCATGGGGTCCCTGTCACCGACAACAAGCCGACTATTGGTATGTTTCCCTGACCATGCGCAAGTTTGGCATTGGTGCCCACACCCTAGCTTAACTTTCTCCCTCACTGCAGACAGCTTCAACGCAGTTTCGAAACCCATCCGACGCCCCTCCTCCATGGTTATTGGTTCGGCCCTCTGAGCTAATTTAAGCAGAGTGGGCAACATCCATCCCTTGATCTCAAATTGTATGGCCAGGGCAAGTTTGTCGACGGGGTCCATAGAGCCACTCAGAATAGTTAGATGGTCAATGGCGTGGTGCGTGGAACTCCCACATGGAGGACAATTTGAGGACTGAGACCCATTGATCTAGGCTAAGGCTCGACTCTGGAGATTTTCCCACGACGTATTTTCTGAAAGGTTGCGTTATATAACCAGTTACTAGACCTTCATATGTTCACTAACCTGCTCAGAAGGACCTTTAATAGTTGCTCGAAGTCACTCTTGTTGATCCCTTGCAGTACGATGGGATTATAATCACTCTGCCCCTCGACCGTGGCCTTGTCACCTTGTGGCAAAAGAAACATGTCCGCGAAAACTGTTGACTCCTCCTCCAATGGTCTTCGAGGAACCCTGAACAGACATCCTTCAACCTATACACCAAAATTTCAAGAAAAGAAATGGACAATATGCATAACACGTACGAGAAATGTTACTATGTGAATCGCATAGAACTCTGGGTGTTTTGGATGTTCACCAGGGTCGACGGTACTACTTGTCATCATGGTGGTAGGAAACAGAAACAGGGTGCCACTGAACTACCACTGGACGCCATTATGGATACTATTTAGAACCCCTCTGTTTTCTCTGGTTTCCCTCGCCCTGCACGCATACCGTTTATCAAATTGCACTGACTGTATGTGGTGTGTACCCAAATGCATTCCAGCATTCATTCAGAGGGCTGGGGACTCGGACTGCAGGTCACGCACGCCACGACCTTCCCGCATGTCTCACTCGCCACTTCATCTGATTATGGGTCGACATGAGAAATATTCATAGATTGGGAGCTGAAGAACACTGCCTGATATAGAAGTACCGATCAACATATCAATTGAGAAGGATACATATAAAACGGAGAAGGTACCAGCGTGCTGCATGCAGGCATAACACATGTGTACCTAGTAGTATGTCTACAGGTCAAAGGTAGTTTCTATCACAGGGGTAAAATCTACTTGTGCTGTTGCTGGGTCTCTATCGCCAGCGATAAGATTTTGACTACCATAGGATCTGCCACAGGAATAGCAGTAGTTCGATTGCGGCGATGCGCCCCATTTGACTTTCTCTCGCACCGAAGCCAACTTCACTGTGGTGTCAAAGCCAATTCTATGACCTTCTTCAATGCTTATCGGTTCGGGTCTCTGGGCAAGCTTAAGCAGAGCAGGGAGTAGCCACTCCTTGATTTCGTATTGCATGGCCAGCACTACTTTGTCTATGGGGTCGATGGGGGGCTCCAGTGAGTCTAGATGACGGATGGCCGCATTGCGTGGTCCTTCAAATTCCCACATGGTGGACAATTTGAGAACAGATGTCCATTGGTGCTGGCTGAGGTTTATGCCTGGATTCTTTCCGTGTCCTCTGGATCTCACGTCATACGGTTATTTCTGGGACATCAGAATTATCACTGACCTGTGTAGAAGAACTCTCAATAGCGGCTCAAATTCATCCCTATTTATGGCATGGAGCACCACGGGAATCTCATCACTCAGACCCTCGACGACGACCTGTTCACCTTGGGGCAGGAGAAACATATCTCCGAAGACAGTAGATTCTTCTTCCAGTGGCTCACGAGGAACCCTAAACAAGCAATCTTCCACCTACCCCGTCTGTAAGCCAAGGGACAATTTGAAACGCGACTACATACGAGAAATGTCACTGTATTCGTATAAAATTCTGGGTGCCTCGAACGTTGAGGAGGGGAGTCGATACTACTCTCTTCCGAGTCCATGGCCGCTGGAGAGAATGATGCGAACATGAGATAGGGCACAAGTGCTAGAGCGCTATAAGCAGAGCGTATCGACGGTTATCGATAAAGCCAGGCCATCACCCCCTGCTACACTTGCCCCACGTGCAGCTGTGGGGTCTAGGGTTGATTACCATGAGTGTGATCTCTGTGCTTCTTGGAGGGAGGGATCATTCACCACACTGGATCACACAGGGTATGCACTCAACGCCCAAATAAATTTAGATTGCATACTGGCATTCCTGATCCGCCTCGTGGCAATAACTGCCAAAGGCGTCGCCGACGATCCTCGAAGATGTGGCAGGAAGGTGGCGTGTATATCTACTTCTCACAAGGGACGCGTTATCTTTGCACCAATGGACCTCGCAGCTTTTCTGGCTGTCGAATGGATTGCTTCAAGGGACCTGTTCCCCTTGACGTCAAAAAATCATACAACTCAACCGTTAACCACAAGGCTTGACAACATTTACCATAAATATGACACCGAAGGCGGTGAAAGGCAGACCGATGCAACAAGGCCCCGCAAGTAGCTACAAATCAAACGTGGCACGTATCACAGGGGCAAAGTCAAGGTCCTTGGTCGCCGAATCTCTGGTTCCAGCTGAAAGGCCTTTGGAGCCGCCACATTTGGTTCCGCAGTTGCCACAGCGGTGGCGTCCTGTTTCTTGACCAAATTTCTCCCGCACAGAAGCCAACTTTAGCGCAGTTTCAAAGCCCATACGACGCCCTTCTTCGATGCTGATCGGTTCGGGCCGCCTGGCCAGCTTGAGTAGAGCGGGCAGCATCCACTCCCTAATATCGTATTGCATGGCCAGAACCACTTTGTGAATAGGGTCGATCTGGTCGTCCAGGGAATCTAGATGCAAGATTGCAGCGATGCGCGGGGCGTGGAATTCCCACATGGTAGAAAGTTTGAGGACGGATATCCATTGCTCTAGGTTGAGGTCATACTCTGCATATTTCCCCGAGACAAATTTTCTATGAATCCATGTCGTTATCCATCCTGGAAGTATTAAGTAGAACCAAGAACTGACCTGGATAGGAGAACCGTCAATAACTGTTCGAATTCACCTTGTTGGATGCCCTTGAGCACCACGGGATTCTCGTCACTAAGACCCTCTATTTCGGTCATGTCACCCTGCGGCAGGAGGAACATGTCCCTGAAAACTATCGACTCTGCCTCTAGAGGCTCCCGGGGAACCTTAAACAGACAATCCTCCACCTAAGGCAAGATAAACACGATACAGGAGATAGGACGAGCTTCTCCCACATACAAGGAAAGTCGCCGTGCTTGTATAAAACTTAGGATGCTTCGAATGACCGCCAGCGCTACTTGCCATGGCTGTTGAGAGTAATAGTAACTTGGAGACCTGCGGCGGTTATCCCACTGTGTGTAGCTGGGGTTGTTATCGATGGTATGATTATCCCACGTGCGAGGCGTCTGATATACCATTCGCTCTGGGCGCTTCATTTGTGCCCAACTGGGTGATCTAGGAATGATCAGGGGTTGGATGGGTGGGGTAGCACTTACTCGAGTCTCTGCTGCCACTCAGAGCCGTGTATGGCAATTTTCAAGGGTTTGGCCTTTCGCCAGTTGTTGCCTAGATGTGGGCGAGTGGCAAGCTGAGAGCAGTCGTACGTGAGGCTGGGCAACCAAGACTCCGGTTGAACTCGTTCCCCAGGAACCTCGTATGCAGTGTACATACGCAACTATAAATCCGTCGAGTACCTCCTGTACCGCGTCCTGTAGAATAAGTCAGGGGCCATCGTTGGGGCGACAACAAAGTCGTCCAAACTTGCGACACGATCGAATGTGAAATTCACACTCCTCTCCTCTTCTACGACGATGCTCGGTACTCTTTTCTTCGCACTGTCAACCCCGCATATCCTGACTCTCCGTTGCAGTCGTTGGTCTGACAGGCGGCATAGCTACAGGCAAGTCGACCGTGTCTGCTCTCCTGGGTGCCTCTGGCATCCCCGTCATTGACGCAGACCTCCTCGCACGCGAGGCAGTTGTTCCTGGATCCCGTGCACTCTCTCAAATAGCCGCCTTCTTTGGCCCTGAAGTTATCCTTCCCGACGGGTCTCTCGACCGCAAAAAACTCGGTTCTATCATCTTCAATGACGACGCCAAGCGGAAGAAGCTCAATTCTATCGTGCACCCCGCGGTGACGCGTGCGATTTTATGGCAGATACTCAGGCTTTGGATTCGCGGGGAGCGTATGTGCGTCGTTGATGTACCCCTTCTTATCGAAGGTGGACTGTGGAAATGGATGGGACGTGTTGTCGTAGTATATTGGTGTGTCTCTTTTTTTCACTCGTACTTGTACACCATCCACACGGACAACACAGTTCTGCGGAGATACAGCTACAGCGCCTCATGTCCCGGGATAACTGTTCTCGCTCAGAGGCTTCTCCGCGACTCAACTCTCAGTTACCCATCACCTCCAAAGTTGCATATGCGGACATCGTGATTGACAATTCTGGCACGCGCTCAGAGCTGGAGGACCAGGTTCTACTATGTGTGAAGAGACTGGAGCGTGTGGTCGGGTCGACGTGGGTGGTGAGTTGGTTGTTCCCTCCTTTTGGGGTGCTGTCGGCGGGTTGGACCGTCCTATGGCGTATGCCCTGGCGTTCGAGAGGAAGAGATAGGGATAGTCGGAATGAGAGCTGAGCCCCGCTGCTCACCGAACGTCTTGTAATTTCTTTGATGTACTTCGACCTCTAATGTTGTTACGGTTTCCATCATCATATGCAAGTAGTTGTGAGCCACGTCGTTCACCCCCCGGGCGAGGGTCATCCGATATCGTGGCTGTCCAGATTTCCCACGGTGCTCCAGCAATCCCGGTTTCCTTTCTGCTTTTCTTCCACTTCCAACTCGACTGACCTGATCGTAATGGCAAAGAAAAAGAACAAGCAAGTGCGTCAAACATTATAGCCTCGATTTAATGGGTGCTAATCACACTCTAGATCCTTCGTCCTTGGTGTTGGTACTGTGAACGTGAGTTTGAAGATGAGAAGGGTTCGTCGCTTGCGTGTCTTGTCAGGGTGAGACTGATATCGGCTTCTAGTTCTTATGCAGCACCAGAAGGCGAAACACTTCAAATGCGGCATGTGTCCTCGTCGCCTGAACACTGCTGGTGGCCTTGCTGTCCACATTCAACAGGTGCACAAACTCGAGCCCGAAAAGTGAGCGCATTCTCCACCTTTACCACATATTGTACTGACATCACATCAGCCTTCCAAGGATAGAGAATGCGCTCCCTGGCCGGGATGGCTACGAAGTGGAAATTTTTGGTATGGAAGGTATTCCTGCACCTGATGTAGCAGACTACAAGCGCCGCAAGGAGATCGAGCTTGGCCTCGCCGCAGGCTCCATTTCGCAGCCCCAGGCAAAGCGTCCCAAGGTCGACAACAAGCCACTTTCAGAAGAGCAACTCCGTGCGCAACTGGAAGCCCACAAGGCGCTCATGGGTGGGTCCAGTGATGCGCCCCCTGCCCCTGCCCCAGAGGCTACCGCTGCGGTCTACAATGCTGCTCCAACGGCCTATGCTGTGCCACCTGCTCCTACCCCCGGCATCCCACCTCCAGGCACATCACCAACTCCCGGTCTTCCAGGCATGGCACCGACCCCTTTCATGCCCGGAATGCTTCCCCCCCAGGCGTTCCCGGGTGCACATCCTCCCATGCCCCCCTTCCCTGGGATGCCCGGATTCCCTCCAGGGTGAGTTGAATACATTTTCTTCATGTCCCTCTTTGACTAACGTGATGGTCTCTGCAGCCCACCACCTCCTGGTTTCCCATTACCCCCGCCTGGAATGATGCCACCACCAGGTATGCTTCCCCCGGGTGTACCGTTCCCTCCAGGGGCATCCCATCCGCCACTTCCCCCGCCTACATTTGTGCCCGCAAGCTCAGCTTCTCCATTCCCTCCAACCCCTGTGAACGGGACGCCTACCTCGGCTCCTCCTGCGGCAGGTCCACCACAGCCGCCGCCAGTAGCGCCACCCGCACCTCCTCCACTTGTCCTCCCCAATCCGGCACTCGAGCAAAAATACGGGCCCTTTAAAAAGAAGACGAACCTCAAATATGCAGATCCTAATTTCTCTCCCGTACGTACTCCTTTTTGTCTTATCTGTGCTCATCTCTTGTGGTATTGTGAATCCTGATCATATCTTGCTTGCCATTTATTCATTGCCTGGATTGCATAATACAGGAAGAGAAGCGTTCGCGAGCAGAAAAGTACTACCTTTCGCAGAATATCACCAACACGGTCACAACGATGCAGGATCTGGCAGCGCTGGGCGGTGCAGAAGAGACCCGCGGAAAGAAGCGCGCGCGGGCAGAGGATTACCTCTAGCCTGGTGGGGGCGGAACGGGACGCGGTGGGTGTCTCTGGAAGAAGTGGTGTTTGGTCAGGGTTTGCATCAATCTTGTTTGGTTGTGCTGGGTCTTTTTGTGCAGGTTACGCTATCTTCGTTTTGCAACGAGGCGGTGTCGTTCGATTTAGGATGCGGCCAGTGGGGACGGTGGCGGAGGCGGAGGATAAATGCGCCAACGATGACGATGAATACTGAGCGACGATGGAGACTTACCAGTCCGTCCCATCCACCTACTTCTTCCCCGCACAGACCCTCCGCACTCATACTTTCCTTTTTCGCGCTATCGTATGTACTCTCGCTCTTCGCCTTCTTGGTGCATTTGCACCAGCCACTCATGTAGTTCCCCATCTCGGCGGCGCTGGAAACTGTCTTGAATGCCGATGTGATGGATACTGCCTTTCTGTCCTGACGCCAACGGCAGATCTCGGTGCGACGCATTTTTGTTCGTTTTCTTCTCCTTGACCCCTCGTCCTATTCCACGTCCACCCCGTTTCCTCATCCCCCAAGCTATGCCATATCCCGTGCTTTCCCACTCTGTTATCACTCTCCTCCTGCTCTACCTTAACACGCACTGTACAAACGAACAAATGCTGAATGAAAATAAGGTTTGTCGTTGTTACTAGTGTATTACGGTCGGTCTATTTCCCCCCCTACTTTTTTTTGCTTGTGTTTTTCCCCCGTCACTATTGCCCGATTGGAGACATCTTTTTCTTTTAGTTGTGCCACTTGGCAGTATGTGTTAAGGTTCGTCTGAATATATTCTTACTTGGGTTGATCTTGGTGGGAGCGGAATGCGTTGAGCTGCATGCAAAAAGATAAGTGGCACGAGGTATGCTCGCTCAGTTTGATCATGCAGTTGGCGTCAGGGTGGGTCATTTTCGTTGGGTGAATATCAGATCCACATCAAGATGATGAGCAAGCTCTAGGTAATTGCATTGCGAATCCACGTTTTTCTCGATTCGCCAATCTCTTCACAGCGACCGCAACCCATTGAGAAGCCTCAAGCAGGCATATCCTCCACAGGTGCCAAGAGCGTATATGGCAAGGCGTACGAAGAAGGGACTGACGTCCAAGAACGGGTATAAGACTGACATCCCCAAGGTGATGACCATGCGGAGGACGAATGACGGACAGCAAGAACAAAGGGGGGTGAAACAAGGCCGAAATGATCAGGATGACGAGACTGAATCAAGAATTTTGAGTATAAGACGACTCACAATATCCATCACACGTCGCGAGGTACTCGAGCATGCCCCCGTAGATCATGCCATAGGCGAGTGTGACCACAGGAGCGACCCTATTCATCTGCCGCCGAGAGAATTTACGCTCGTACAAGAAGAAATCCAGCATGAGCGCGATGAAGGGTGCTGCGTGCATCGATAAGTCCGCGGAGAGTGGGATAATGACGAGGTCTTTTCCAGCTGCCAGCCCCAAGGATTCAGCAGATGCAGTGGCCCGCATGGTATGAGGGAGGAAGATCAAGGACGGCGCGAAGATCCGGAGTGACCAGTAGATACTGCAGACCGTGAACCCGGTCTGTGGTGCAAAAATGGACAGGTTAGAGAAGTTTGGGGGTAGAATAAAAGCGTGGTTTCACTTGCAGGAAGGAATACCATCAAGAGGGCCCGTTTCAGTGGGTGCAGGTCTATAGTCAGGTCAGTGTATCCTATACTGTGTGTCAGCCTGGAAGCGAGTAGTCACGTACACCGTTCGACACTCGGAAAGACGTCCTGTACGAGACTGAGTACTAGACATACCGAAGAACCTATCAGCCTAAGTAGACCGTTTCCAGTGAGTATTACTTGAGCTTTGGACCATGCCAATTGGAAGTAGTAGTATTCATGAAGGATGAACGTACGCTTGG
>JAYMGJ010000123.1:0-17080 GCA_037178675.1 Scleroderma bovista | reverse complement strand
GTAGTCAACACTATCACACCAACAGTACACAATATTGCCTAATCAATGGTCCACATTTTTGGTAGTCAGCACAGTAATTTAATTCTGCAATGTGTATCAATTTTGGGTCTGACCCAGTTTTGCAATGGTTGACAACTTTTTTGCTCAACAGGCCTGACCCAGTTTTGCAGTACTTGACAACTTTTTTTCTCAACAGGCCTGACCCAGTTCTGCAATGTCAGCCTGGCCCAGTTTTGCAATGCTTGACAACTTTTTCCTCAACAGGCCTGACCCAGTTCTGCAATGTCAGCCTGACCCAGTTTTGCAATGCTTGTCAACTTTTTTTCTCAACAGGCCTGATCCAGTTCTGCAATGTATATACAATGTCAGCCTGACCCAGTTTTGCAATGCTTGACAATTTTTTCCTCAAAAGGCCTGACCCAATTCTGCCATGTCAGCCTGACCCAGTTTTGCAATGTATCTACAACATCGGCCAGTGCAGGGGGGAAGTAATACCCTTTTAGCATCCTTGCACCCAATACCGACACCAGTGCCACTTTTCAAGGACTTCTCAGTGAAGTGCAGCTCCAAAGCTTCGGGCATATTTGGCCTGGGATATGGTAAAAACTTTCTGTGTGCTAGGGCTGAAATTTCCAAAAGACTTTGTATTGCCCTCTTAGGTTTGTCAACAGTATGTCCAGAGCTGGGTGAGGAAGCAAAGGTTGAAGAGGAAGGCGAGGAGGGGAAGGTGGCAAGCAGGGAAGACCTAGAAAGACCATAGGGTGTTGTTATTGAACTGGAAGGGGATTCAGATTGAATCATTGTAAGTGACATTCCTCAATCTGTGACTGATACTTGGGGGGGGGGGGGTGGAGAGCACAGGCTTGTCAGAGTTTGAAGCACTTAGACAAAATTTGTCTATTCCTTCAGCCACGGACTCTACTAGTACTAGTAGGCTGTGCTCAAGTTTTGTTCATTATTGTCATTAAGGTGGTTGTAGGACATAATGGAGAGCAGCTTGATACTGACATTCATGAGGAACTTGGCAAGCATCATCAGCAAAACAGCCTTTTTTGACTACAGATACTACAGTTCACACGCCATGTGTGCAAATCTGTACAGTCTGTACAGACTCAACCAACTCTGCACAGCCTGTCCAGACTCAACCAGCTCTGTACAAATTCCTGTAGATACTTCACTATAAACAGATGATATGATTGTAACACTAAATTCAACAGAGCTTACAGGGCCCCAGAAGCAAACAAAGCTATGATCAAATAGTCCAAGCATTGCAGCAGTGACAGTGAAACATCCTCAAAGTTGAACAATTAAGACAACTGCCACATATAACTAAAAACTACAAAGGACAGGTGTAATACAGAATTCTCCACCATCAGGGCTATAGCCACTATGCCTCACAATCATCCGTACTTGCCCAACATGCAACTCTGCAGCTGCCAGTTTTGATTTTGCCTTCTCGACTTGCAAACGACTGTATTGCAGCTGTAGTGCATTACAGCAGACCAGTTGATCTGCGAGCGATTTCTCGATGTGTCAGATTTTGCAGTTGCTAATAGCAGTTTCCAGGAGTAAATGAGCCTCAACCAGATTGTCTGGGGTTGAGATCATTGATGATCCATGCACATCCATCTGTGTGCTGATGAGGTGGAGTCCAGGAATGCAAAATTGCACTACTTACGAGTTCACATCTCAGGCTGGGCGACTCCTCTTGCTTCGGGAGGGTGCCTTCAGGAGTGAACAGTGATGGGTGCTCAGAAGAATTGAGAGGAGAGTCAGAGAATATGAGCCCTGTTGTTGGTAACCTGCCAGAGAAGGACTGAAAGGCTGGCGAATGGGGTGCAGAAGAGCTGGGAGCTGAGCTTTCATGACTCATAAGATTACTGGAGGGTACAATGATGAATATTTGGACAAAGTGCTAAGTTTGTCCTTGTGGACACCCACACTTGGCTAAACGTGTGATTTCTTTATTAGTAAGTGCTCACTTCGTCCCATTCCTACTACCATGCCCAAGGTGAAGCGGAGGCTTCATCGAGCGCAGAAAATATTGTTCTGTCCCAATTGTGGGAAGAGGTTTTCAAATGAGACATGGGTTCTGCAGCACATGAATCAGCCCTCAAATGCATGTGGTTCGTGGATGAATGATTTATCATGCTTGGGCTTCCAATGCCATGTACCAGCTGCCCCCAATGGCACAGGACCTCACCCTCATGCTGAGCTCCAGTATCATCCTGGACCTGATCTGTACGGAAACGATGCCATTGACGATGTGGGTGGATTTGGAGCGAGCAAAGACACTGCATACAGCCCAATCAATGAGTATCAAGACCATACTTCTACGCCGGTTGTTGACAGCCACCCAAATACTCCTTCGATTTATCCAGGGGGGACTACGTTTATCGATCAGTTCATCAATGACCAACATGCAACCCATCAGAAGGAAAATTTATATTACCCTTTTGCACCAAGGGTAGACTAGCAACTGGCGTTGTGGCTGCTACGCTCATGTCTGAGCATGGCTGCCATTGACAAATTCTTATCCTTGCAACTGGTATGTTTAGGATCAGCTCGATTGATTGAAACTAACTTAGTGCCAGAAAACAGCAGGTGGCGGTGCGCGGGAACACCATGTAGGGAAGGCTGCGCCATGCCCAGGAAGGCAGATGATGTCACCGGTCTCACTGGTGTCACTGGTGTCACCCTGTCACCCCCACAGACTCCGCGACGGTTGGGATGCCGTGTGCCGGTGCCAGCTGCTTACTCGAGTCGATATACCGTACGTGAGCAGGGTGTGTCACAGGAGGCAGACGGGATCGATATTATTTGGTCGTACTAAACGGTAGTAGTAGGCGTAGTAGTGATACTATGGAGTCCCCACTACCGGGAAAATGAGGCGAAGCACGAAGGAGGGCGAAACGAAAGGTGGATGAGAGTGACATGAAAAAGAGGAAAGATGGTGCGGGCGCTGTGAGTGAATGTGCAGAGAAGCGTAAGAACAGAGAAGCGTAAGAAGTGTAAAATTAAAAAGAAATAAAATAAAATGATGAACAAGATCGCACGTGCACGACCTACTCGGTGCTGGCTGCTGGGGACTCATTCACAAGGAAGCGGCGGCGCTCCCCACCATTGGAATGGTATTGCTGAGTCTTCTGGATTGTCTTGAACAGGTCCGTATGCCCGGTACCAGTCTTCCTCGTTCGCTTCGAACCTAGATAGAGCGTGGGTGAATGAAAGAATGAGTGAACGAGAAGATGAGTGGGGGAAAGACGGACGTACACATCGAGAAATTCCTTGGCAACGAGGGATCGCTGGTAGTACAAGGTGTTGAAATGCCGCCCGCGTTGCCCGTTGTAGTAATGGTGGGGCCAATCTTTCAGAGGGATAAAGAGCTGCAGCCTGGGCTCCCCCTCCGTCCAGTGCCGCACGATGTCCCTCCAAGTCTCCGATCGCGGTGTCACCTCCCCATTTTCATGCTTCATTGGGAGGTGTGGGATCGCAAGCCCCATCGGCGGACCAGCTGGGGTCCTTTGGGCACCTACGAGTGAAGGGAGTGGCACAGAGAGGGTGGGGTTCGAATGCGTTGCTGGCGCTGGACTCGGGATCGTCGTATTGCCGGCAGAAGGCGATGGCGACAGTTCGGAGGCCCACGCACCTTGTACAGGGCATGGTGGCTGGGTGCCGGTACGGAATTGGACTGGGTGCAAGTGGACAGTGAGTGGTCGTGACGGCACAACCATTGCAGGCCGGTGGGTAGTCCAGCTGGACGGATGATGACGGTGTGCGCCTAAGTGAGGGAAGAGGTCAGAACAACCAACAACCAACACCAAATGACAGCAATATGCGAGTGGTGGTCTTCCTTTGCGTTTCTGGTATTTAATGTCCTCAGGGGGATGTGCTGCACGCCTTCAGGCAGGATGCAGGAGGGAAGGGAAGGGCTTCTGATGGGGAATAGATGCGACTGGGGATGGTATTGACTCCTCTTCAGCCTACCACAGTGGTTAGGAAGAGTCCTGGGATAGAAGAGCGATGATAGATTGGCAACAGGGGTGTAACAGCAGTGATGGAGCAACAGGGAAGCAAGGGGACAGTTCCTGCTTCAAGAATGCGATGGACAGTGATGGGATAGAGTGGACAGTGATGCTAGACTGCGCTTCAGCCTAGAGAAATGATCAGATACAAGATATATCTGATAAACAACAATATAGGAGCTTTAGGCCAGCACTGAGTGACCTACAAGTCCAAAGACAGAGATAGAGCTTATAGACAGTGAGGGAGAGTGAATGTGGTCGCTTTATTGAGGGGGAAGCAGACACTTCCTTGCAGCCTTTGGCTGCTGGTTTATATACAGGAGGGGCTGTGGCCCTGTAAGCACAAATGACTAAGTGCTTGGTAAGAGATTGGTAAGAAATTGGTAAGCGATTGATAAGCAGTGTAATCAGGCTGAGTCATCGATGGGGAGAGCCTGAACAAGCTGCTGAGCCAAGGGAAAGAGCAAAAACATAGGTAAAAAGGGGTGTATAACCAAGAATATGGAAAAATCATTGCATGGGGCCCAAAAGAGAGGGGGGGAAAGCAGGGGATGAGTAGATCGAAGCTAAATGAGCATATGCGATGACATAATGCATATGAATCATAGGGGCATGAGTCATGAATTGATAAGCAGCATGATAAGCATGATTTGAAGGATGATTGGTAAGTGATTGGTAAGGGGAGTAATGGGGATTAGTAATGCCAAGAGGGGATGAATAATGCGCAGCAGAGTGAGTCAGAGTGAGCCAGAGTGACTCTGTGTGACTCAGAAAGAAGGGAAGCACAACCTATGATTTATTGAACTTTAGATCTGGAGATGAGCTTCTGAAGCAGTGCCACTGATGGGAGTGGCTGGGGGATAATAAAAGAATTGATCCGACCAGAAGAGCAGTGTCAGGGGGCCTGGAATGACAAGTAGAGTCACAGCTGGTCACAGAGTGTCACAAATCCCTTGGATTGAGCTTCTGTAGAGCAAAAACGCGAAATTTGGTGCTCCCGAAGTGCAGTCTTCCCTTGAGCAGTAAGGGGAAGGTTCTGTACTCTATTAGGGCTCCTAAGAAGGATTCTAGAGCACTGTTTCATTTGTGTTTGTTGCGGGATAGCAGGGAAGAGAATCGCAAGTAGCGGATTTGACGTGTCCAGGGAAGCGAGATGAATGATAGAGGGAGATGGATGTGACAGGACTCTGGGATGAAAGGACCATATGCAGAGGACTCAGGAGACACAGAGACGACCAGGTATGAATTTTCAAGTCTAACGATAGACTTGAGACGACCAAAGTATGTGCGCGACGCAGGACTGACGAGGAGAACGCGCTGACCGAGAACGAGAGGGACTGAGGGAGAAGGCTGGGAAGATATGTACCAGACAGTACACAGGAGCTCAGGGAGAGGCTGTCCCAAGAGCAGGACATAGTTGAGGTCTGCTGCAATAGCAGAGAAACGTTCCAGAGAAAATGTGGACTCCATAGTGAGTGATGAAGTGGGTGTCTGGATTGCGGGTGGAATATCTCCGTGGGAAATGAACGGATTTACGTCGGAACTTGACAGGCAGATAGACCACGGTCTAGGCTCCATGATGGTATAGTCACATGATTGATAGCTTCAAAAATGGCGGAGCTATTCAAAATATCGGAATGCCGGCACTGGGCGCCTAAATTTGACATTTGGGCGCTAAAAATGATTCTTCCTTTTCTCCTTTGTTTCTCTATCGTTTCTTCTGCTTCTTTGGTTGTTCTGGTATGGGAGTTGGACTGCAGTAGGTTGCATTCCTCTCTCATACTGAAATGATCACCAATCCTTGGATTCTTCTGCTTCTTGGCGGTTCTTGTGCGAGGGATGACTGCCAGACGATGGCATTCATCTCTTGCTCCAGGATAGTCATTCTTGTGCGATAGATGGCTATGACAAGCTTGTATTCATCCTTTGCATAAGGATAGTCATGACTTTGCGTGATATGGATAGCGAGGGCTGTCTGTATCCCTCAAGTCGGGACAATCTTTCAACAGATCTTGGGTGTGCGTTCTTCGCATTAGTTTCATCGGCTAACTTTCTCCATGTCCACAGTACCAAACACGTTTGGTGCGTGACAACGGGCTGGCGAACGGAAATAGTCAGTGGTTGCTCAGTGCGGTGCAAGCAGTATGAGCTCACCGTTCGCGTCCTGAGGGGACGCCAGAGTCCTCAGACCGGGTGCAAGTACCTCCCTGACCAAGTTGGTCACATCATCGAGCTTTCGGCACATATCCTGCGCCAGTGCATTTTGCGATGTCTTCATGTTCATGACTTCTTTGTGGAGCGCCGCCACGTCCGCTGTCAGTGCTGCGTGTGCCATGCTAACTGCCTCCATAGAGGCTGGGCGGATGAGGGCCGCTTCGCCAGCAAATGAGGCCCCGGCTTCTCGCGATTTCGGCGCCAGGGCATCACTGAAGTCCTCCTCATAAGTGTGAAGCTCATCGAGGAGATACCTCATCAGTGTGTCGTTCTGTGTGGGGGGAAGCAAAGGAAAAAACAAACAAGGTCAGCAGTTTGGCATGGATGTACCCAGATAGGAAGGCAGACCAGCATATCACTGATCAGCGCTTCAGAGCTAACACTCACCTGTTCGCCCTCTGCCCATCCACCCCAGAACCGCACGCAGCGGAGGGACCATCGCTCGCCCAACGGGGCACTCATAAACCGATACTGCGCACCACCGCGTCGGAAGCAGTGCATCGAGAACTTACCTGGTATGTCAGCACCTGCCAGTGCTCCATCAAGTAACTTCTGCACTTTGTCGTGCGCAAGCGGCACCCCTGGCTGGAGCACCCCATTTGGCCCCACCATGGGAAACAGGTATTCCTCCTCTGTCATCATGCGGCCAAGATGGGCATACCTCACCCAGTTCATCCAGAAAAGGATCCAGAAGAACGGATCGCATGCCCTGCCCAAATCTGGGCGCGGATATATTTTGTAACGGTTACCTGGTGAGTGCGGCGAAGTCACGCCATTGGGACATGACAGCTAATTAAAGGGGATGCGACTCACTGCGCAGGTCGATCTCCCTTGTGCCTTTGTCACTTTTCCTTTGCCATCCCTTCCGATTCCTCAGGTGGATCTCGAAGTAAACCCAGAGATCGTTGATGGTGAGCGATCCTTCTTCGCCTCGCAGGTACTTCAGGAAGACGCCGTTTACAGCGTTTATGTCATCCGTTGTAACGTCCCCGCACTTTAGCTTCACAAGCTCGAAATTCCTAGTAAGTAGGTGCCATATGTCAGCAGAGCGCCACTGAGTCATTTGCAGACATGAAACTGACCTCGTCCAGACCATGAATGCAACAGCGCTGAAGGTCAGGTACTCAACACGCTCCGAGATCGATGATTTTGTGCAGTTGTCCAAGGTCGGTGACCCCGATCCAGCCATCGCAGAGCAAAGATAATGGAACGCGGTGTCAAGCGGGTACTTGGACACGGACCAGGTGAGGATACGGTCCATGTACTCTTTCTTCATCGCTCCCGAGTGCATGAGCTGATTTCCTTGCCCATTTATTTTGTGCCTGATCGACGCTACCGTGTCACTGACGTCGGGAGAAAGGACTGGGTTGCCCACCCATTGGCGACGCACCTCGGAGTAGTGCCAGTTGCCACGGAATGTATTACCATCACTGTCGTTATCAAGACATTGAGTTTCGTCAGTAACCATGCGTCAGAAATAACGAAGACGATACTGACGCTTCGTCCCACAGCCGTTTGAAGGCCACTCGGATCCCATCAATGGTGCTTTGGCCAGACAGGTCGTCCGAGAAGCCCTTCCATCCAAGGTAGATGGCCAGCGCTTCGTTCGAGCAATGGTTCGGGTGCTGCTCGAATGCATCCTTGAATGCCGGATCATGGTAAATTTCCGCGCCCTCTTCAGGATGACTTGAAATTGACAGAATCCCGTCTGCATTAAAGTGGCTCCGCAACCATGTCCGCTGTGAGTCAAAGTGTGTATTTGGGTCGGAGTAATAACCCAAACACAACACCAACAAAGGACTACGAAAAAGTGCGAGTGGTGGTTTACCTCCGCGGTGTCCAGAGAGGATGTGCTGAGGAGGGGGGAAGGGGATCTACACCAACAGGGTGATGCAGACGATGATGCAGGATACTCCTGGGGTACAGGAGTAATAGAAGACGAAGGGGATAGGGGTCTGGACTCTTCCTAAAGCCTAGGAAGTGTCAAAGCGGGGATTGGGTAGACTGAGACTGAAACAGCGATACTACACCTAGAGATTGGTGCAGCAAAGGGGCAGGGATGCCTCTGATGTCCAGAGGCGAGGAAGATTGACTGGTATGAAGCCTAGACTCCGCTTGAGCCTAGTATAAAGAATAGATCTTGAATAACTTGGATAAACTTGACAATATTGAGCCTTTAGACTTTCACTGAAGCCTACAAGACTCAAAGAGCTGAGGGGATACTGACTGAGAGAGTCTGAGAGAGGGATAATTTCGTGCAATTGGGTCTTTTTTTTCACTGGGCTGAGCCCAGGGGTTTAAATACATGGGGGGGCACAGCATTAAAGTACAAAAAGAGAAGGGAGTAAGCAGAATTTGTCAAGGATTGGTAAGGGATTGGTAAGAGCTTTGTAAGGGGTTTGTAAGCGATCAGTAAGCAAGGGATAAGCAGGAATGAGTAAGCATAGGAAGCATGAATAAGCTGCTGAGTAAAGGAATGAGTAAGCTGCATGACAAGATTGATTGGTAAGGGAGTGAGTCATCAGCTGAGTAATATACCAAAAATGCGAAAGGGATAGAGTAATACTGATGACAAGAGAGCATCAGTAAGCAAGGGATGAGTCACTGCACAGCAGAAGGAGTCATTGATGCACAGCCTAAGAAGTTTGATGGGGGGCTGTGTACCATCAGGAATTTGATGGGACAACAATGGGGAAGATCTGGGATTAATAGGGGGATTGATCCGAGACAAAACAGCCACAAGAAGGGTACCAGGGGTCCAGAGGTCTTTTTGGGGGGTCAGCATACACTAAGGTATAGTGCATGTGTTCTAGCGCCGCTGAAGCGCAACCATGGGCTCCCTTGACGAGCTCTCTTCTTGGAAAGAACGAGAGAGGGTTCTTCTTCCTAATAGCACTATAAAGTGGGGGAAATAACTGTCATGGTGCTGGGGGACGTCGTCTGAAAGTAGGGAAGCGGATAGAGTATTGAATTCGACGCATCCAGGGAAGCGAGACGAACGACAGAGGAAGATGGACATGGCAAGTATCTGGGAGGAAGGGACCATAGGCTGAGGGCTCAGGGGACACAGAGACGACCAGAGAAGACTTCTCAAGCTTGACAATAGACCTAAGATGACCAAAGTACGTCCTTGACGCAGGACTGACGAGGAGAACGCGCTGACCGAGAACGAGAGGGACTGAGGGAGCAGGCTGGGAAGATATGTGCCAGGCAGTGCACGGGAACTCTGGGAGAGGCTGTCCTAAGAGCAGGACATAGTGGAGATCTGCAGCAATAGCGGAGAAATGATCCAGAGAAAATACGGACTCCATAGTGAGCGATGAAGCGAACGTCTGGATTGCGGGGGGAATATCTCCGTGGGAAATGAACGGATTTGCGTCGGAACTTGACAGGCAGATAGACCACGTTCTAGGCTCTCTGATGGTATAGTCACGTGCCTGATAGCTTCAGAAACGACAGAGCTATTCAAAATATCGGAATGCCGGCACTGGGCGCCTAAAAATGACATTTGGGCGCTAAAAATCATTTCTTCTCTTTCTCCTTCGTTTCTCCATCAATTCTTCGGCTTCTTTGATCGTTCTGGTATGGGAGTTGGACTGCAGACGTGTGCATTCCTTTCTCATACCACAATTGACGTTATTCCTTCAGTTTCTTCTGCTTCTTGGCGGTTCTCGTGCGATAGATGACTGTCTGCATTGGCATTCATCTCTCGCATCAGGATAGTTGTCTTGTGCGATAGATGGCTACGATGAGGGTCCGTCGTGCTTATCCTTCGCATAAGGATCATTCGATATAGGCGTTATCTTCCATGTTCACTGTACCAAACCTGTTTGGTGCGTGACATCGGTCTCATCATTTCGCAAAATCAAGTTCGCATGGATCCTGTTAAAACCCGTGGGATCCTTGATTGGCCAACACCTACCTGTAAACATGACCTTCAGTCATTCTTAGGTTTCATTAACTTCTATCAGTGTTTTATTCGTGATTTTGCGACCATTGCTAAACCTTTATCTGCCCTCACAGGCAAAATGGACTGGTTGTGGACTCACGAACATCAGTCGACCTTCGAACAACTTAAAACTCAAGTCACTTCTGCCCCTGTCCTTGCTATCCCTACTGACGATGGCCCCTATCATCTTGAAGCGGATAGCTCAGGTCATGCACTCAGAGCTGTCCTTTCCCAGTGTCATTCTGGCACCTGGCGGCCTATTGGTGTTTCTGTCCAAATCTCTCTCACCTACAGAACGGAATTACCAGATCTATGATCATGAGCTTCTCGCGATCATGACTTCCCTTGTGGAATGGTGCCATCTTCTCATGGGAACTGCAATCCCATTTGAAATTTGGACTGACCACCAAAACCTCAAATATTTCCATAAACCACAAAAACTCAATCGTCACCAGGCCCGTTGGGTCACTGAACTTGCCAGTTATCATTTCACCCTTCATCATTGTCCTGGTCACACCCATCTGAAAGCTGACATACTTTCTCGTCGCCCTGGCCATGAGAATGGAGAGAATGATAATGAAGACATTACCCTTTTGCAACCTGAAGTTTTCCGTCGGCTTGAACTCTCATTGGAGGACTGTTCATTTCTCGATCGTATTCGTCAGTGCTCTGCCAATCGAGAACAAAAAGTTCAACGCAGTCTTGCATCCAATGAACCTGACTGGGCGGACGAAAATGGGGTTGTAACTTGGAAGGGAAGGATTTATGTGCCAATAGATCGACATTTGCAAGAAAGTGTTATCCGAGAACACCATGATTCTCCTCTTGCAGGTCATCTGGGTCAGTACCGAACTCACGAACTCGTTACACGAAACTACTGGTGGCCCAGTGTTATGCGTGATGTCCGAAGGTATGTCAAGGGATGCGAGGTTTGTCAGCGCACCAAGCCTCGTCATACCCCTTTGGCAGCACCTTTGCATCCTCATGACATTCCGACACATCCTTGGGAGGTTATCTCCCTTGATCTAATAGGCCCTCTCCCAGAGTCTGCTGGCCAAAATGCCATCCTTGTCATTGTTGACCACTTTTCGAAGATGATTAAGGTAATCCCTTCCCACCTGGAAATAACCTCATCAGGTGTTGCCCATGTTCTCTGAGATCACATCTTTTGTAGCCATGGATTACCTCGCAAAATCATCAGTGATTGAGGGCCTAACTTCATCTCTGCATTTATGAAAGAGCTTTATTCTCTTCTCAGGATTACTGGCAACCCCAGCACAGCTTATCACCCCCAGAGGGATGGTCAAACAGAGCGGCTCAATCAAGAGGTAGAACACTACCTCCGTGTTTTTACCAACTACCATCAAAATGATTGGGCTGAGTGGGTTTCTTTGGCCGAGTTTGCATATAACAACAAAGCTCAGACATCCACCCACCATTCTCTGTTTTACCTTAATTATGGATTCCATCCCTGGAAAGGGAAAAGTCCACGTCGCGAGGGATGGGTTGAGGCAGCCAAGGACTTTGCGGATCGGATGCGAGGGATATGGTCCGAAGCTGAGGCAGCATTACGAAAAGCAGCATCGGACATGAAAAGGGTGCATGATCGTCGACATTCCCCATCGCAAGACTATAAAGTTGGTGACCAAGTCTGGTTGGAGGCAACCCATATCAAATCCGACCATCCAACTAAGAAATTCGACGACAAATGGTACGGTCCCTTTGTTATCCTTAGCAAGCATGGCGAGTCAGCCTACAAACTCCAACTACCTAAGACTTGGAGATCTATCTATCCAATTTTCAACGAATGCATTGTCACGCACCAAACAGGTTTGGTACAGTGAACATGGAAGATAACACCTATATTGAATGATCCTTATGCGAAGGATAAGCACGACGGACCCTCATCGTATCCATCTATCGCACAAGAAGACTATCCTGATGCGAGAGATGAATGCCAATGCAGACAGTCATCTATCGCATGAGAACCGCCAAGAAACTGAAGGAATAACGTCAATTGTGGTATGAGAAAGGAATGCACATGTCTGCAGTCCAACTCCCATACCAGAACAATCAAAGAAGCTGAAGAATTGATGGAGAAACGAAGGAGAAAGAGAAGAAATGATTTTTAGCACCCAAATGTCATTTTTAGGCGCCCAGTGCCGGCATCCTGATATTTTGAATAGCTCCATCGTTTCTGAAGCTATCAGGCACGTGACTATACCGTCAGGGAGCCTAGAACGTGGTCTATCTGCCTGTCAAGTTCCGACGCAAATCTGTTCATTTCCCACGGAGATATTCCCCCCGCAATCCAGACATTCGCTTCATCGCTCACTATGGAATCTGTATTTTCTCTGGATCATTTCTCCACTATTGCTGCAGATCTCCACTATGTCCTGCTCTTAGGACAGCCTCTCCCAGAGTTCCCGTGCACTGCCTGGCACATATCTTCCCAGCCTGCTCCCTCAGTCCCTCTCATTCTTGGTCAGCGTGTTCTCCTCGTCAGTCCTGCGTCAAGGACGTACTTTGGTCATCTTAGGTCTATTGTCAAGCTTGAGAAGTCTTCTCTGGTCGTCTCTGTGTCCCCTGAGCCCTCAGCCTATGGTCCCTTCCTCCCAGATACTTGCCATGTCCATCTTCCTCTGTTGTTTGTCTCGCTTCCCTGGATGCGTCAAATTCAGTACTCTATCTGCTTCCCTACTTTCAGACAACGTCCCCCAGCACCATGACAGTAATGCCCCCACTTTATAGTGCTATTAGGAAGAAGAACCCTCTCTCATTCTTTCCCAGAAGAGAGCTCGTCAAGGGAGCCCATGGTTGCGCTTCAGCGGCGCTAGAACACATGCACTATACCTTAGTGTATGCTGACCCCCCAAAAAGACCTCTGGACCCCTGGTACCCTTCTTGTGGCTGTTTTGTCTCGGATCAATCCCCCTATTAATCTCAGATCTTCCCCATTGTTGTCCCATCAAATTCCTGATGGTACACAGCCCCCCATCAAACTTCTTAGGCTGTGCATCAATGACTCCTTCTGCTGTGCAGTGACTCATCCCTTGCTTACTGATGCTCTCTTGTCATCAGTATTACTCTATCCCTTTCACATTTTTGGTATATTACTCAGCTGATGACTCACTCCCTTACCAATCAATCTTGTCATGCAGCTTACTCATTCCTTTACTCAGCAGCTTATTCATGCTTCCTATGCTTACTCATTCCTGCTTATCCCTTGCTTACTGATCGCTTACAAACCCCTTACAAAGCTCTTACCAATCCCTTACCAATCCTTGACAAATTCTGCTTACTCCCCTCTCTTTTTGTACTTTAATGCTGTGCCCCCCCATGTATTTAAACCCCTGGGCTCAGCCCAGTGAAAAGACCCAAATTGCACGAAATTATTCCTCTCTCAGACTCTCTCAGTCAGTATCCCCTCAGTTCTTTGAGTCTTGTAGGCTTCAGTGAAGGTCTAAAGGCTCTGATATCTCAAGTTTATTCAGTCTATTCAAGTCCAAGTGTTTCTCTAGGCTCAAGCGGAGTCTAGCCAGTCAATCCTTCATCTCTCAGTGCTTCTGGACGTCAGGAGCCCCCTTGCCCCTTTGCTGCACCAACCTCTAGGTGTAGTATCACTGTTTCAGTCCCAATCAACCCAATCCCCGCTTTGACACTTCCTAGGCTTTAGGAAGAGTCCAGACCCCTATCCCCTTCATCTTCTATTACTCCTGTACCCCAGGAGTATCCTGCATCACTGTCTGCATCACCCTGTTGGTGTAAATCCCCTTTCCCCCTCCTCAGCATATCCTCTCTGGACACCATGGAGGTAAACCACCACTCGCACATTTTCGTAGTCCTTTGTTGGTGTTGTGTTTGGGTTATTACTCCGACCCAAATCCACACTTTGACTCACAGCGTCCTCACACCATATTCTCCACCCCAATTTCCTTCGCAGGTTCGACCTCCACCTCGACCTCCAGATCTCGTTGCAGGGATAGAAGAGCAAGAGATTGAAGAGATATTGGATTCTCGTCTACGACGGGGCCATCTTGAGTACCTTGTTCAATGGAAGGGTTTTCCTTGTGAGGAACGAGAATGGAAGACGACCGCCGAGCTCAATCATGTGAAGGAGGCTGTTGCGGATTTTCATCGTCTTCACCCTGCATCCCCTCGTCCCATGCCCACCATAAAGCTTCGTTTTCGTTGTCTTGAAAACTTCACAGCCCTGAATCCAATTCCCCATCATCTGTTCAATTGGGAAGATGGCACATTCGAACGCGACGAACATCAACGCAATAATATCCATGCAGAAGAAGAATGGTTTGACGCCCTGGAACAACAACCTTGAATTGCGAGACGTGATTCTTGAGACGGGGGTAATGTTACGAGTTTCCATTTTCTTGGGTCCGTGCATGCTGCATAGTTAATATCAAATATGTATTCGTCATATGTATCTGCTGACTCCTCTTTCCCTTTCTCTTCCCTAACGTCGTGCTTCTCTGTTCTAGGTACCATTGTATGTTGTTTCGATTTGATGACGAATTGATCTCTGTTCTAGCACTCAAAGTCTCGCGTGCAACTACGATTGTTAGAGGTCTGACAAGCTCACCCGCCCATACCGTCCCTGTGCTGGCATCACCCACCACTACGGCGATTGCCAAACCCAGATATGACTGTAGGACGAGGACAAGTGGATTGGTGACATAAGGAACAATCATTGTCTGTACGTTGCTGATGGTGGACCCTACCTGGGTAGCGAAGAAAACGAGAGCGTCATACAGCAGAAGTAAAGTGAACTTGATAATGATCTCAAATTATTCACGTATGAATGTGAAATGGGCGACAAAAAGAGTGGTCGAGTGTTGTGGGTAGCATGCGCATCCGCGGTAGATATGATATATGTGCAAGAATACGTAGATGGACAGCCAAATCCACTAAACATGGGACAGAAAAATGGCACTTCATCACCCCACCAACTCTCGTTTGGTCACCCTGCGTTTCACCTTGCTCTTCCAACCACAGAACCAGCGTCTTCATTTCTGTGCCAAACAAATGGCTTTGCAATATTGCACCAATGTGTTTTGATGCTTGAGTCTTGCAGGCGAGGGTCAGGGGGACATTGTATGACCCACGCAACAAGATATCTGTTGGTGAGTCGAGTAGAGAAGGAAGCCAACAATGATTTGAAATCATTGTTACTTGGAAGCGACAGGCCAAGTGGTTTGTATAATTCGGTAAAACCATCAGGATAGTGGTATGCCATCACAACGCCGCTCTCTCTCTGGTGCCCACCCCTTTCAGATATTTTGTGCTGCATCGGAGTGATGGTCACCCTTGAACGAAGTGACTTGAGGTCAATAAAGAGGTTTCCTTCACAGCAGAAATATCCCGAATCCGTTAAGTGACCATAGTCCCCCAGCTATTTTCATACTAAGACTCAAATTTTCAGTGTATCGAAGGTATGTGTACTTACCTTTATGTCATTGGGTGCGTATGAGAACTCCATGGAGACTCCATCCACGAGTAGCTCACAGCTATGTTGCTTACTTGGACAATGGGGTATGATGAGACCCCGCCAGTCACGGTTGGGATCGTCTGTTCCCTGTATAAACAGTGACCAATGAGATAGTAAGTGTGTGCACAAAAAGGAATCTGCTTACATCAACATCAAAGCCTGTCCACTCACCTGATACATTACCGAAATCAGAATCTTTGCTGGTCGTAGGAGCTCAGAGGAGTGAGGCCGAAGGCAAGGGATAGATAGAAAGAACTACTACGGACAATGATGATGTGCTATGAATGCTATGCAGGATGTGGGCAAGGGCACGCAGCGCCTTCCGGCCGCAAGGCTGGGTCCTGGATGGGCGAGGTCAGCTGTGGGGGCGGGCGGGGCCCCTTGCACTGAAAGTGAGTGACCAGGTGAACCGGCAGTCCACGGCAACTGGAGCGAGACTGTAGCGAGGAAAGCAGACAGTCAGTGGGGTGAGAGGAGGTGCTGTCTGCTTCTAGGGAGTGGTGGGGGGGCGAAAAACGAGCGCTGAGTAGCGCAGGACTTATGAGCAGCCGGGGTGATGACGGGCGTTGAGAAAGAGAGACGATGCCCGCTCCGGCTCCTCCCACGAAGACCATATTCTATCCCTACACTCATGCCTCCTTACGTACTAGAATGCCAATCTTTGCTGGTTGTAGGAGCTCAGAGGAGTGAGGCCGAAGGCAAGGGATAGATAGAAAGAACTACTACGGACAATGATGATGTGCTATGAATGCTATGCAGGATGTGGGCTAGTGAAGGATAAGGGTTTGGTGACCCATGACGGGTCACGGGTACGGGTGGGGGTTGCAATCTTGGAACCCACTGACCCCACAAACACCCGCAAACACCCATGTGGCTGCGATGCTGCGGCTTGGTACAGTGTCTTACATAAACAATCACACACAGCCAACTATGCTGAACGCTGAAGCGCTGACATTTGTAAGTCTTCTGTGTTGCTGACGATTCCATAGGGACGCTTTGCGGATGTGTGGATGGTCCAACCGATATAGGTGAGTCCTTGTATCTCAATCCCAGCATTGACGCATGCACGAGAAGCCTATCTGGCCACTTGGCCGTCCACCAACGTCACCAGCGCCAACCATCACCAATGTGACGACACCATTACCAGCGCAATAATAACCCCACCACCATTAGATGATGAGGCCAACGCTGCCAACGCCAACCACCACCAAAGTGCGACAACAACAACAACAACACAACAATGACCCCACTACCAATGACGACGCAACGACAACGACAACAATAAACGACAACGTTCCAGGGTGGCCAGTGCTGCCACAGGGACAGATGGTGACAATGACAGCCTGTGCAGCCAGCGCTGCCACAGAGACAGATGGCAATGGCAACGGC
>JAYMGJ010000122.1:0-44361 GCA_037178675.1 Scleroderma bovista | reverse complement strand
GTAGTCCGCCGAAGACTGTGTCTTCATGGCTTGTCTCTTTTTCTGGATTTCGTGGAAATGCAGCCCATCGACCTGACTCCATGGACAATACTCCAGAACTAGTTAGGCGACTTTCGATCTCCCCAATGTTCATCCCTGGGTGGAGGGGTGGCAAGACAGCAGTGTTGAAATAATCGAGGGGCACGACAGCGATGTGGTCGAGATCCTTGAGGACAGCTTTTTCCCGAGGCTCAGATCACCTGTTCTATAGGATTGCGTAGAGGTATTCCATCCACGAGGAACTGTATCAGGTACAACAGATGGTTGACTGGCTGAGGGTGGCATTCGTGGTCCTTCCATGTCTCGGTTTCATCTGGGAGTGTGCTTGTGAGGTTCGATGATCTAAGGGATGCCTCTGTGCGGTGCGGTCAGGAATCAGGAGGGATCTAGCTAGTCTGCCATTGACCATCACGTTCAAAGCACATGCACACGTGATCGGTGGCAGCGTGTCTATTGTGCGCGTCAAGTCAGGTTATCCCGGACAATTTACATGCTGTGCAGGGCTTTCCAAAAAAGGGTATGGAAGGGGGGTCGCAGCACCCTCGTTCCGTCGATTTCACCTTAGAGCCTGTTCAGGAACTCGAGATATTGTGAAAGCTAGGTGAACTTGGCATGGGCTGTCGCTTAGTATGCAGCGGAGATGTGTCTGAGATCTAAATGTTGTCACCAACCGATGGGGCTGTTATCAGTAGATTTCATGGACTATCATCGCCCTGAAGTTCAGCAGCGAATCCGCCAGCTCATGGTGCTAATTTTCAGTCTTATCACATGTGCAACGGTAACTATCATCCAGCCTCTGGGACATGGAAAAAAGGACCCAGAACCATACCATACTTCAGCGCTTTCAGGTGAGGCCTGGGTAATTGAGCTCCTTGTGGGGCACCCAGACCGGATTCGATGCGAGCTGGGAATGGATGCATTTGTTTTTGCAAAGCTCATAGCAGACCTGCGTGCCCAGGGCCATGGTAATTCCAAGTGGGTCTCGCTTGAAGAACAATTGTCCATCTTTTTATACACATGTGTCACTGGATTAACCATTCGCCACGTTGGCGAATGGTTTCAGCGCTCGAATGCAACCATTTCTCAGTAAGTTTCCAACTTGATAAATGTTATTATCTCACTGAACTTTTTGCAGGTACTTCCACAAGATGTTGTTCATACTGTCATCTCCGCCATTTTACACCCAATATGACCATCTTCCGGATCGCAACAAGACCCATGCCCGCATCCGGGAGAACCCCCGATTCTGGCCGTTTTTCAAGGACGCCATTGGCGCCTTGGACGGCAGTCATATTCAAGCCGCTCCTGGTGCACTCAAACACGGCACTTACCGGAATCGCAAGGGATTCACATCCCAAAATTGTCTTTTCTCATGCGATTTCGACCTGTTCTTTACTTATGCATTGACCGGATGGGAAGGCTCAGCCACGGACGCACGTATTTACCAAGATGCATGCACAAAAGGCCTCCAAATCCCCCCTGGAAAATATTTCCTTGCTGACGCCGGCTTCCCATTGCAAGCAGAACTTCTTGTCCCATACCGAAATATTTGGTATCATCTTGCTGAATGGTGACAGGCACAACTGCGGTAAGCAAAGATTTTAAATCTGAACAACATTGTGTAATCAAGTGTATAGGCCTGCCAACAAAGAAGAGTTGTTTAATCTACGTCATTCATCTGCTCGGAATGCCATTGAACGAATTTTCGGTGTCCTCAAGCGACGCTTTCGGATCTTACTTCTTGCCCCTGAATTCGACCTGGACACACAAGCGCGCATTCCAAGTGCACTCTGCGCTCTTCACAATTTCATTTGCACTCACAATCCCACTGAAGGGCCAATTCCAGGTCTCAATGATGGTTCTGCTGGTGGTGGGGGTGTGATGGATGAGGACAACCATGGAGTAGATGATGTTGCAGAGGGGAATGGTGCTGGTGATCGGGATGAAGCTCATGCGATGCGAGACGACATTGCGCAAGCAATGTGGGATGACTATCAGCGTATTCTCAGGGAAGGCAACTATAATCATATCGCGCAGGGATCAGACGATGATGGCACTGAGTTTGACTCAGAAGGGGACAACAATGATGACAACAGTGATTACTAGTCTCTGTCTTGTAGTAGCAATTTTTTGAATGCAACACAAAGTATAGATTGAACTCAATACAAGTACATATTGAGTACAACAAAGCGAGGTAGTACAACACGATCACAGCTGGTCTACAGAGTTGGACAACATAGTCAATGATTTTTGAAGTGAATCTGCAATGTACGCACTACGATGGCTTTTTTGAACCAAAGTCAAAACATCTGCTATATACTCGTTCTCTCCGATAAGGCGTAGGAGACAAATATGTTCATCAATGGTCAGTTCATCGTGCTCGTCCTCCAAAATGCGAATAGCTTGCTGTTTCTTCGAGCTCACACACTCCTCAGCTGGCTGCATGGTGCGCTCGATGGAACCTGCCAAGTGGGAAACGGCACCAACCAATGTTACCAACATTGGGTCTTGTGGCATCTCTGGTGCTTTTGCCCGGGTGCAGCGTGAGGAAGACTGGGTAGCTGCAATTGCCATCGCATCACCCATTGCCATCACCGCAGCTGGATCAGCTGCAGCTCCCCCCTTCCTCTTTTTCGTGGCAGGCCCTGTGTTAGTGGAGGAGGAAATAGTTTGGGCATAGGGTAACTCCATGAAGTTTGATGCGGCTATGGGGTCACTGTCGGTAATTTCCATGAGGCGACATTTGCCTTTGCTCAATGAATTCGAAGGGGGAGGCTGCATGTAGCTGGTATCAGTCGTGATAGCGTTCAAAGCCACAAAAAAAGGGACCATACCAGATGCGAGGTTGACGGGGGAGCCTGTGACTGTGAAGGTTTCGTTGCCGCAGATGGGGGGCCCAACAGATCTAAATAAACGTGAGGACCTTAGTAGGGATGTTCCTCCCGGCACTGCTTATCCTTCGCATAAGGATCATTCGATATAGGCGTTATCTTCCATGTTCACTGTACCAAACCTGTTTGGTGCGTGACACCGCCCAACCATCACACCTTCCAAATTGAGTAAGCTTAATAAGCCAGCGGTGTCCAGCTCAACGGCTTTGTCTGCCGCCACGCCTTCCTCGTCGCCCTGCACAATCACCAGCTATTGCTGCGCCCCGACATGTAATGCCGGCTCTCACATCTTCCCCCTCCCCCTCCTGGGCCTCCCCCTCCTTCCCCACAAGGCTCGGGCTGTATGTTCATTGACATCGAGCCTCTCCTTGTTGCTGAGAAATCCTAGGCCTTCCAAGAGCAGATGACCGAAGACCAAGTCGTGCTTGATGCGTTCGGTACCGTCGTCAATGCTCTAGGCATTTGTGTGAAGCCGTACCTCACCCAGATCATGTCTACTACTATCCTCTGGCGGTTGAACAGCAAGAGTGCCAAAGTCTGTCAACAGGCAGCTGATCTTACTACGCATCTCGCTGTTGTCATCAAGCAGTGTGGCGAGGACCAGCTTGTCAGCAAACTTGGCCTCGTCTTGTTTGAACAGCTCGGTGAAGAGTACCTGACACACTCAGTAGTATCATTACTGCTGAGGGTGCGATTGCCAATGTGGTTGGTATGATGCAGATGAATCCTCCAGTTAAGGATCTTCATGAGTATCATTCTATTATTGATTTCTCGGTCATTGATTATTTTTGTAGTCCCCTGTATGACACCAATTCTCTGTAACCGTCATGAAAAGTCCAGGAGGCACCTAGTATCAACTTGATTGGTTGTGTTGCTGATTGCAGTGTCAAATTCGTCCCTGCCTGGGAATGGATGTGCATCATTTACAATGTGCATCTGTTTTGAGTTGTTGGACCTCCTTAAAGCACACAAGAAAAGCCATTCGGTGTGCCACAGTCAACTCATTCGGTTGCATCGCGAAGAGTTTGGGTCCCCCAGGACATTCTTTTGGTCCTCCTAACGAATCTGCACATACAAGAACGTCAAAGTTTTGTCTGTAGCATGGTTGCAATTGCCATTGTGGCTGAAACTTGCGGACATGAGTTCTTTACTTCGCTATCTCAGCCACCCAAGCTTATGATTATCTTTTAGCATTTACTTGTATTCCCACCATTCTCAATGAATACCAGACAGCCGAACCGAATGTGTGTATGGGGTGTCTCAAGGTGCTAACATTTGTGTTCGAATATGTTGGTCCTCAATCTGCGTATTACGTAGATTCTGTGGTCACGATGCTGGAGGACGCCCTCATGGAAAGAGATCTTGTTTGTCGCCAGATGGCAAGCATCATTGCAAAGCACTTGGCCCTTGGATGTGTGGGCCTCGGGTGTGAGGACACGATGCTCCACTTAATGAACCTGGTATGGCCAAATGGCTTTGAGACCTCGCCCCACATTATTGGCACTGTCATCAGAGCCATCGAAGCAATGGGGCCTGCACTGGGGCCTGGTATACTCCTTAGCTACACATTACAAGGCTCGTTCCATCAGGCTTGGACAGTCTGTGAGGTGCATTGTGCGCCTAAGTGAGGGAAGAGGTCAGAACAACCAACAACCAACACCAAATGACAGCAATATGCGAGTGGTGGTCTTCCTTTGCGTTTCTGGTATTTAATCTCCTCAGGGGGATGTGCTGCACACCTTCAGGCAGGATGCAGGAGGGAAGGGAAGGGCTTCTGATGGGGAAGGAATGCGACTGGGGATGGTATTGACTCCTCTTCAGCCTACCACAGTGGTTAGGAAGAGTCCTGGGATTGAGCAGCGATGATAGATTGGAAACAGGGGGGTAATAGCAGTGATGGAGCAACAGGGAAGCAAGGGGACAGTTCCTGCTTCAAGAATGTGATGGACAGTGATGGGATAGAGTGGACAGTGATGCTAGACTGCGCTTGAGCCTAGAGAAATGATCAGATACAAGATATATCTGATAAACAGCAATATAGGAGCTTTAGGCCAGCACTGGGTGACCTACAAGTCCAAAGACAGAGATAGAGCTTATAGACAGTGAGGGAGAGTGAATGTGGTCGCTTTATTGAGGGGGAAGCAGACACTTCCTTGCAGCCTTTGGCTGCTGGTTTATATACAGTAGGGGCTGTGGCCCTGTAAGCACAAATGACTAAGTGCTTGGTAAGAGATTGGTAAGAAATTGGTAAGCAATTGATAAGCAGTGTAATCAGGCTGAGTCATCGATGGGGAGAGCCTGAACAAGCTGCTGAGCCAAGGGAAAGAGCAAAAACATAGGTAAAAAGGGGTGCATAATCAAGAATATGGAAAAATCATTGCATGGGGCCCAAAAGAGAGGGGGGGAAAGCAGGGGATGAGTAGATCGAAGCTAAATGAGCATATGTGATGACATAATGCATATGAATCATAGGGGCATGAGTCATGAATTGATAAGCAGCATGATAAGCATGATTTGAAGGATGATTGGTAAGTGATTGGTAAGGAGAGTAATGGGGATTAGTAATGCCAAGAGGGGATGAATAATGCGCAGCAGAGTGAGTCAGAGTGAGCCAGAGTGACTCTGTGTGACTCAGACAGAAGGGAAGCACAACCTGTGATTGATTGAACTTTAGATCTGGAGATGAGCTTCTGAAGCAGTGCCACTGATGGGAGTGGCTGGGGGATAATAAAAGAATTGATCCGACCAGAAGAGCAGTGTCAGGGGGCCTGGAATGACAAGTAGAGTCACAGCTGGTCACAGAGTGTCACAAATCCCTTGGATTGAGCTTCTGTAGAGCAAAAACGTGAAATTTGGTGCTCCCGAAGTGCAGTCTTCCCTTGAGTAGTAAGGGGAAGGTTCTGTACTCTATTAGGGCTCCTAAGAAGGGTTCTAGAGCACTGTTTCATTCGTGTTTGTTGCGGGATAGCAGGGAAGTGAAACATGAATAGCGGATTCGACGTGTCCATGGAAGCGAGATGAATGATAGAGGGAGATGGATGTGACAGGACTCTGGGATAAAAGGACCATATGCAGAGGACTCAGGAGACACAGAGACGACCAGGTATGAATTTTCAAGTCTAACAATAGACTTGAGACGACCAAAGTATGTGCGCGACGCAGGACTGACGAGGAGAATGCGCTGACCGAGAACGAGAGGGACTGGGGGAGCAGGCTGGGAAGATATGTACCAGACAGTACACAGGAGCTCAGGGAGAGGCTGTCCCAAGAGCAGGACATAGTTGAGGTCTGCTGCAATAGCGGAGAAACGTTCCAGAGAAAATGTGGACTCCATAGTGAGTGATGAAGTGGGTGTCTGGATTGCGGGTGGAATATCTCCGTGGGAAATGAACAGATTTATGTCGGAACTTGACAGGCAGATAGACCATGGTCTAGGCTCCATGATGGTATAGTCACATGATTGATAGCTTCAAAAATGGCGGAGCTATTCAAAATATCGGAATGCCGGCACTGGGTGCCTAAATTTGACATTTGGGCGCTAGAAATGATTCTTCCTTTTCTCCTTCGTTTCTCTATCGTTTCTTCTGCTTCTTTGGTTGTTCTGGTATGGGAGTTGGACTGCAGTAGGTTGCATTCCTCTCTCATACTGAAATGATCATCAATCCTTGGATTCTTCTGCTTCTTGGCGGTTCCTGTGCGAGGGATGACTGCCAGACGATGGCATTCATCTCTTGCTCCAGGATAGTCATTCTTGTGCGATAGATGGCTATGACAAGCTTGTATTCATTCTTCGCATAAGGATAGTCTTGACTTTGCATGATATGGATAGCGAGGGCTGTCTGTATCCCTCAAGTCGGGACAATCTTTCAACAGATCTTGGGTGTGTGTTCTTTGCATTAGTTTCATCAGCTAACTTTCTCCATGTCCACAGTACCAAACATGTTTGGTGCGTGACAGCGTCTTCTGTATGGGACCAGTTTTTCGAATGCTGATCTCTGTCATTTGGGTACAGGTATACTGGTGTGTTTACAATTCACGGTATCTTGGTGCTGCTGATGCTTTGGTGCCCTTCTACCCAGATTTAGGAGAACCGAGTGAGGGTCAAAATGTATATGATCAACACCTGTTGCAGATGTTCGTATGATTGTATTGTAGAATGACATTACTGACTGTAATCCTTTTTACTCGTTGTACATGGTGGTAGTGAGTACGTATCAATCATGATTCTGTCTACCCCTCAGCCCCTGACTGAGGGTAACTATGGCTCGTGACCTCACTTCTGACTTGACCTCCTTCATCCTCCACTGGTGACACGACCCTTTCCAACCTGTTTGGTTTAGCCCGAAAAATTTACTTGACAGTCCCACTGGTAGGACCCAATGGGACAACAGAAAGCGACAAAGAAGGCTCCGCAGGTGCCCGAGTCACCACAGGGGAGATCTCGGAAGATGAAGAGCTCCACGGCGAGCAATGCTGCTGACTCGGTAGTGTCCTGGATGGACATCGAGCAGCTGAAGGAGAGCGGTAAGCACAGGCACCTCAAGGCACCGAGGACGAGAGCTGCCTATTCTGCACACGTCTGCCGAGGACAAGAATGGCTTGAGGGCTTCTGTGGCACCAAAATGGAGGGCCGAGCAGCTGACAACAAATACAGCGATCCTGAGTACAGGATGGCCTTTGTGAGCACACTGAACAAGCACTCAGATGAGGTCCTCACCCTGTACATGATGTGGAAGGGATTCCACAAGAACCTAGGCAAAGGCACTGTGGAAAGTGTCAGGGCTGCATTCAAAGACTTCTGGGCGAATGTGTAAGCAGACCCTCTGGAGATTCAGCAGTGGATTACTGGCAGCTCAACAGCCGCCATCAGAACTCATGAGTCTCAAGGTGCGGACACAGGTGACTCGCCACCTCGAGCAGCTGGCATTTGCCTCCACGGCATGGACACTGTGGACAAGGTTAGTGGAATTACAGTACCGCTACCAATGCATTTTTCTCAAGGGCGGCCGCAGGTGCTATGAGCTCGTCCAACTCAAGCAAAAGCACCTGACAATTGACAGCGTGATGGTGGACTACGTGCTGGAAAGGTACCTTGCAAATGAGCCACTGATGCTGTCCGACAAGTGTATCTACTTCTGGGTCCACCTGGCAAACCGAAAGGGGTGGCAATGCAAGGTTGACAAAGGGATGACCGAAGGCGATCTGTGCTGTAAGTCCATCTGTTTACCTGATATTGTTGATCCAATTATTGATTATTATGTCCATGACTCATGTGCTGACCAACCGCAACACATGTTTGCCTGCAGGCAACCACTATAAAGTTTACCCACAGCCAGAGCTCCCAGGTGCGGACTGTTTCCTCTGGTTGATGCTCTGGATACGCTGGCTCGAGCGGGTCCACTACCAACGTCCACTCACCCCCGATGACCCCATCTTCCCGGCAATGGGCGCCAATGGCATTGTACAGCCATGCCTTGTGATTTCGTCTGACACTGTGCAGCAGTGGATCAATGAGGCAACAACAGGCGCTGTGAGTCAAAGTGTGGATTTGGGTCGGAGTAATAACCCAAACACAACACCAACAAAGGACTACGAAAATGTGCGAGTGGTGGTTTACCTCCGCGGTGTCCAGAGAGGATGTGCTGAGGAGGGGGGAAGAGGATCTACACCAACAGGGTGATGCAGACGATGATGCAGGATACTCCTGGGGTACAGGAGTAATAGAAGACGAAGGGGATAGGTGTCTGGACTCTTCCTAAAGCCTGGGAAGTGTCAAAGCGGGGATTGGGTTGACTGAGACTGAAACAGCGATACTACACCTAGAGTTTGGTGCAGCAAAGGGGCAGAGATGCCTCTGATGTCCAGAGGCGAGGAAGATTGACTGGTATGAAGCCTAGACTCCACTTGAGCCTAGTATAAAGAATAGATCTTGAATAACTTGGATAAACTTGACAATATTGAGCCTTTAGACCTTCACTGAAGCCTACAAGGACTCAAAGACTGAAGGGATACTGATTGAGAGAGTCTGAGAGAGGGATCATTTCGTGCAATTGGGTCTTTTTTCACTGGGCTGAGCCCAGGGGTTTAAATACATGGGGGGGCACAGCATTAAAGTACAAAAAGAGAAGGGAGTAAGCAGAATTTGTCAAGGATTGGTAAGGGATTGGTAAGAGCTTTGTAAGGGGTTTGTAAGCGATCAGTAAGCAAGGGATAAGCAGGAATGAGTAAGCTGCATGACAAGATTGATTGGTAAGGGAGTGAGTCATCAGCTGAGTAATATACCAAAAATGCGAAAGGGATAGAGTAATACTGATGACAAGAGAGCATCAGTAAGCAAGGGATGAGTCACTGCACAGCAGAAGGAGTCATTGATGCACAGCCTAAGAAGTTTGATGGGGGGCTGTGTACCATCAGGAATTTGATGGGACAACAATGGGGAAGATCTGGGATTAATAGGGGGATTGATCCGAGACAAAACAGCCACAAGAAGGGTACCAGGGGTCCAGAGGTCTTTTTGGGGGGTCAGCATACACTAAAGTATAGTGCATGTGTTCTAGCGCCGCTGAAGCACAACCATGGGCTCCCTTGACGAGCTCTCTTCTGGGAAAGAATGAGAGAGGGTTCTTCTTCCTAATAGCACTATAAAGTGGGGGGAATAACTGTCATGGTGCTGGGGGACGTCGTCTGAAAGTAGGGAAGCGGATAGAGTATTGAATTCAACGCATCCAGGGAAGTGAGATGAACGACAGAGGAAGATGGACATGGCAAGTATCTGGGAGGAAGGGACCATAGGCTGAGGGCTCAGGGGACACAGAGACGACCAGAGAAGACTTCTCAAGCTTGACAATAGACCTAAGATGACCAAAGTACGTCCTTGATGCAGGACTGACGAGGAGAACGCGCTGACCGAGAACAAGAGGGACTGAGGGAGCAGGCTGGGAAGATATGTGCCAGGCAGTGCATGGGAACTCTGGGAGAGGCTGTCCTAAGAGCAGGACATAGTGAAGATCTGCAGCAATAGTGGAGAAATGATCCAGAGAAAATACAGACTCCATAGTGAGCGATGAAGCGAACATCTGGATTGCGGGGGGAATATCTCTGTAGGAAATGAACGGATTTGCGTCAGAACTTGACAGGCAGATAGACCACGTTCTAGGCTCTCTGACGGTATAGTCACGTGCCTGATAGCTTTAGAAACGACAGAGCTATTCAAAATATCGGAATGCCGGCACTGGGCACCTAAAAATGACATTTGGGCACTAAAAATCATTTCTTCTCTTTCTCCTTTGTTTCTCCATCAATTCTTCGGCTTCTTTGATTGTTCTGGTATGGGAGTGTTGAAGCAATACCTATATACGTAGAGGAACTGCTACTCCAACTCACCTGTTGGGTGGAGTGCACAACCTGAGATGGTAGCGGTAGCTGGTTAAGAGCTGTTATATTATATAAGCGATGAACGCTGTTTATATACAACAAATAGTGTGACATGTGACTGTGACATGTGACATGTGACATGTAACATCTACTCTAAAGAGGACTATTACTAAGTCTACACTAATATGGGTTGCAGTCTTGTGCGCACTTCGTCAACGGTTTATGCCGGGTGCACGTGCGACTTCAACAGGGAGTTGGACTGCAGACGTGTGCATTCCTTTCTCATACCACAATTGACGTTATTCCTTTAGTTTCTTCTGCTTCTTGGCAGTTCTCGTGCGATAGATGACTGTCTGCATTGGCATTCATCTCTCACATCAGGATAGTCTTCTTGTGCGATAGATGGCTATGATGAGGGTCCGTCGTGCTTATCCTTCGCATAAGGATCATTCGGTATAGGTGTTATCTTCCATGTTCACTGTACCAAACCTGTTTGGTGCGTGACAGCGCCGGGATTTCTGGGTCATTCTCGACCCATTGCTTCCGGCGCGGGGGTGCACAGTACCGCTTTATCCTGGGTTGTGCTGGCCGGCGCTGGTCCCTGAAAAAAGTCAACTGGTGGGGCAGCTGGGCCGAGGGGGAGAATGTAAGTTTTTCGATACTTAATACCTGGTGGCTGATCTGCGCTGACTCGCTCTCCTCCTCCAGCACAACACGCTCATCCGTTATCTCCTTGACGAGCTGCACAGCTATGAGACGGACTACTCTGACGTGTTTGCACCAATCGAACAGGATACAGAAGACTCCTTGGTGGAGTCTGCCCTCATGCAACCCATCACTGTGGAGGAGGTCCGCATGACCCACGAGTCCATCACGACCAATATCGTCGGCCTATGGAACAAGATGGGCCAGGTCAGTGAATCCGTTCACAAGGTCAGCGAGTGTGTCCAAGAGCTCGCCACCATCATTCGCCAAGGCGCTCTGCAACCAATGGGCCAGCCTGGCACAATGTGCTGCCACCAGTGTTTGGGCAGCACCATGCCTAGCACTTGGAGCATGCAGCCCTCGCAGCCATCGCAGCCCTCATCATCTTCGGGCACACCAGGTGCTGTAGTGGTACTTCTGTGGCCACAGCCATCACACCCGGGTGGCCCAACCTGCTCTGTGCGTGACCCCTGTCCAGTACCTGCCATTGTCGTTCCTGTGACAACCACATCCACTGCCAGCCAGCCAGCGAACTCCCGCTGCCCACCCACCGCTCGACGGCCACCGCAGGCTGGGCTTGTCATTCCAAACCTGCCGCTCAAGCTGTCGGACAGCACCAGGTGTCACAAACACGATTCCTGGTGAGACATCGTCACCCACTGGCTTGCTGGCGATCCTGAGCGTGGCCTTGGCGTTCCCTTGAAGGACTGGCCCCCGGACTGGTACCAGGGTCACAACCACCCCCTCGCCTCCAAGTATGGCCAGCGCGCAACAGTCGCGCTCGAGTTCATTGATGTGTGAGTACCCTCTTTTTTCGTCTCATTTTGAAGCCACTTTATAACCGTTGCGTTCGCTGCTCTTCGACCCACAGTTTCCAGTCCGACGAACCTCGCTTCCTCGCCACCTACCCCGAGGCCAAAGAGGGCCACTCCCGGCTCCTTGAAGCCATCAGGGCTGCAGAGCGCGAGCGTGGCAAAGGCAGGTCATGCAAGCCTTCCCCCGCTGTCCCCCCTGCATCAGGAAAAAAACACATGGCAATATAGTACTATGTAGCCTCTGTAGCACTCAAAGCTCTATTGACAAGTCCCCAATCTATAGTCAATGTAGCTACAGGCATGAAATCTATAGTACTCCATAGTGGCCATACCCTGACATGTAGATATGTATTCCATGTAGCAAGGCTACTATGTATGCTACCAAGACTATATATTGTAACATAGCTCCTTCAGCTCCTATCATGTCATTGATAGGCTTCCATTACCACTTGCTATAACTTCAGTATAGCACAACATGGACCATATTTCTCAGCCAGGCAGTATCCAGCAGAATGTAATTAATACATTTAGCATGAATAGTACTGAACACAAAGATGACTACTTTATTTCAATCCAATTCACCCTCTGTTGTTGATCCCTCCGAACATTGTCTGCATGGCTAACAGTGCATGCGGTCGTCAGCAGTGGTGGTCATCAGTAGTGTGGTGGTGGGGGGACTTGCTGGGTGCCTGACGAACGTCATGTCCTTGTGGTGGAAGTGGTGGGGGATGCGGTGGCAGTGGTCATCGTCATTGTTGTTCAGCTGGCTGCAGCGGCGGTGACTGTAGTTATCGACATTCATCGCCAAAGAACCTTTAATTAGTTAACAAAACGAAAAAAGCAAGATAGCAAATGTATCTAGTAGGGTTGCACTGTGCGACTGCATGCAGAGGACCTGTAAGGATACATAGCAAACAAAAAGAAAGAAAACATACATACGGTGGGGACACAACTGCACTGTGCAATTACACACTCGTGCAGGCAGTTGGGATGTGGGGCCATAGGTGCTGGGTGTGCGCGCAGAGGACCTGTAAGAATACACGATAAAGACGGCACATAGCGAACAGGGCGTGCAGTCATCAGTGGTGACAGTGGCAGTGGGAGGGTGGACTTACCATGAACGTCATTGTCATGTCCTTGTAGTGGTCGTTGTCGTTACCGCTGGTGACGATGGCGGTGGTAGGTGGGGGGACTTACCGTGACCGACGTTGTCATGTCCCTGTGGTAGTCATTATTGTCGTCAGTGATGACGGTGGTGGTGGGAGGGGTGACTTACCGCAAACGTCGTTGTGTCCTTGTAGTTGTGGTCATCCTCGTCCTCATCCTCGTCAGTGGTGACAGTGGCGGTGGCGGGCTTACCAGGTGACCGACGAACGTAGTCATCATGTCCTTGTGGTGGTGATGGTGGAAGTGGCGGGGGATTGCATGGTGTGCATGGAGAGGCCGTGTAAGAACAGATGATAAATGAAATGAAAAATAAATAAATATACATACATGTGGGCTCGCACTGTGCGAGCATGCACGTGCAGGTGGGCTATAATAATAGAAATCCAGGCAGCACTGGCTTCGGGGGCGGCTGGGTGCAGTCAGTTGAGGGTGGGGCATTTGCTGCTGTCTGGAAGTCGACTCACCACGACACGCATTGCAGCATTTTTCAAGTGTATTTTGCAAAGGCCTAATAAGAAAACTCAAAGCAAAACGACCAAGGATGGGAGATGTGTGTTGGTGTCAGCATCGGCTGTATGATCAAGTTGCAAAAATCATGTACCACTCACAAAGGTGTATCGCATCGGTGGAAGTTATCGTCTTGATGTGTTGGTCTGCCCAAATGTGGGTCCATCGAGAGCTAAGATAAAGAGGAACTGGGTTGGGGGAGGTGGTGAAAGAGCAACGTGGGCGAAGAAAAAGTTGAACATGCTGATGTAATCACACTCCCGCAAAATTTTTGCCAAGTCTCATCGATCTCCGCTCATCAACATTCCCATCTGCCACATATGCATGACAGCCACCACCAGCACCTTTACTCGACCTTCGTCACTGCCACCATGCTCGCTGCAAACTGCAACTACCACGACATATCAACAGCTATTATCACCATCACCACCAGCACTATGAACGAATGACGACAACCTGGGTTTGCAGAATGGCACGATGTATGTTTCCTTTTTTTTAGTTTCATTCACTAACTAGTATTAGTACAGGTCGTTGGCATTCTCACAGCGTGACCCTATCCCTGTAGGTCTCTTTTATCTTCTTTTCATTAACTAACTATCATTACATGTGCATACAGTGGCCACACACCAAAGAGACAGACAGAATGCACACACACTGCACTGACATAATGACAAGACGGTACGTATCTACTAGCTTCATTTTTTTGTCGTCTTATAAGTATTAATACCACTAATTGAAACCACTCCATGCAACACCACCACCGCCACCACCAGCAGTTTCATTGATGATCACCCCGGACATGGCCACATGATGGCAGTGGTGGCGAGGCAATCGCTGCCAACATGGTGCGACGTGATGCCACCAGCAGCAACATCAACAACGACCACCCCAGACATGCCAGTCAATGACAGCAGTGACAGCAAGGTGATCACTGCCAGCATCAATGATGACTATCTAGATGTTTATGCACAGCCAACAGGCTGCAGATGACAATGGCAGCCACTCCCACCTGTGACCACGACAATGGCCTCCCCACTACTGTCATATCCATACTTTTCCCAGTCGCAACTCTGGTCTAACCCTGGCCTGCCTGACCTCTCCTTAGGCATAGACGCAACTCCAGATCTAGTCCAGCCATCTCCAGCCTCATAGCTGCACTTCCAGCTCAACTCCAGTCACTACGTCCATCTCTGCCTCTGGACTAAACCCCTGTCTTCCTACAGACAGATCCGCAGTCTAACTCTGCCATGTCGAACCTGTACCTACCACTTGTCGCTACTCCAGTTTCAGTCCGGCCACTCCCTTGGTCTTGTCTGCAATATAGCCCAACTCCGGCTGGTACATCCAACTCCGGCTCAGGTCTGCTCCTGTTCCGCTCCACTCCCTCTGATAGGTCCATCAATGGCCTTGGACATTTCCATGTCCAACTCCGGACCTTCCTCCAGCTACTCCACCCTTCCTCTGCCTGTGCACTCCCTCCGCTCTTGCACTTCCTCCAGTCCTGGACATCGCTCCAGACTTAACATTAGTTAAGTCCACCTCCAACCCTTACCTGTCCTCTTCCGACCTAGTTCCCTTTACTTCACTGTCCCTGCTTTTCCTCCGTCATCCCTGTATCTCTAGTTCCCCGTGTCTGCTCCTGCTCCGGTTTATTTTCCTGTACCTGCTTTATTTTCCTGTCCGTTTCTGCTCCATCCTTTGTCCCAACTAAGGTGTTTACTTGTCACCATATATACTCACCCTAGTTCTCATTTACTATATAAACTACTATACTCCGGCCTAGTAGTTTCCTTAGATCAAATCTCGACTAAGATACTCCCCACTCTGTACTACCCACCATGCTCTCCTAATCCCATCTTGTTCTCCTGAACTCCGGCCAACTCCGGCCTCCGTCCTATCTCGTCCCCTTGGTCCTATGTCCGATCCTAGCAAGTCTCCTACTTGCATGAGGGCAAAAGCCACCTCTGTCCCAGACTCGACGCTAGACCTCTCAGGACTTATCCCACCTCTGGGATGTCCTTCGCTCCAGACAAGCTGCGCTCAACTCCGGACCACTTTCCCGCAGTCTGGACTTACTCCACAAAAACCTGGACTTACTCCCTGTGCTCCTCTAGTGCCCGGACTTCGTTCATTCACTAACTAGCACCTACTAGTGTCTGGACTTACCTCCTCATTAGTTCCCTGCACCTCTGGACCTCCTAGTAAGATCGTTGAGGAGAACCGGTCTTGACAACTACCTCCGCCACCAACATGCAGTTGTGCAGCCAACGGACAACAACGGTGCCCCCCACCTGCACACATCGATGGTGGCCACCCTGCCTATTTCAGTGACAATGACCACTGATGGTGACTGTGACCATGACCACCGGCATTAGACGCCAGATGCCAATTTGTACTACACTTGTATGAATACTAACAGTAATCATATAAATTTGAATGCCTGGATACACATGTTGTGCAAACAGTGCACCTCAGGTGGTACCTGTTGTGCTATTCCCTAAATGTGAAGAGGCGACTTAGGACAGCAATGTAGGTTACATTGACACTGTAAGATGCATAGTGTGAACATGGGCTACAGTGACTATAGTGAGCCCATGTACCTGGTTAGGCCATGTTTTATGGCCAGCGGGGGTTGACAATTGGCCGTATGTTATGGGCCAGCGGGGGTCAGGCTGGACTACAGGGTGTTGCCATGATATATGATCCGGCCTGTGTGTGGAATTGTCGCCATAATACATGGTCCAGCCTGGGGGTGGGTTGTCACCATAATATGAGGTTGGGCCAGGATGCAGGTATCACCATAGTGTATGGTCTGGCCAGGGTGTGTAATTTAACCATAATATACAGTGCGGCCTGGGTGTGGGTGTCACCATAGTGTATGGTCAGGCCAGGGTATGGGTACATATTGAACAGTCCGGCCTGGGTGTGGGTGTCACCATAGTGTATGGTTGGGCCAGGGTAGGTGTGTCACCATATTGTACAGTCCAGCCTGGGTGTGGGTGTCACCATAGTGTATGGTCGGGCCAGGATAGGTGTGTCATCATATTGTACAGTCCGGCCTGGGTGTGGGCATCACCATAGTGTATGGTCGGGCCGGGTAGGTGTGTCACCATAATGGATAGTCCAGCCTGGGTGTGGGTGTCACAATAAGTGTATGGTCGGGCCAGAGAGGAAAAAATATTTGAAACAAGTCCAGGCTGATTATAGCCATGTCAGGATTGTACGTATTAGCAAAGACAAGACTGGTACTGTACTGAATGGAAATGATTATACAAGTAGTACAAGTTAATGATAAGCATTCAGGTGGTGTACTGGCCAGTAATGATTAATTGGTCATACCAACCGGTCAGTGTCATACCGGTAGCATACCAACCAGTAACTGTCATACCGGTAGCATACCGGTGGCATACCGACCGATCACTATCATACCGGTAGCATACCGGTGGCATACCAACCGGTCACTATCATACCGGTGGCATACCAGTGGCATACCGACCGATCACTGTAGCACACCGACCGGTAACTGTCATACCGGTAGCATACCGGTGGCATACCAACTGGTCACTATCATACCGGTAGCATACCGGTGGCATACCAACCGGTCACTATCATACAGGTAGCATACCGACTGGTCAGTGTCATATCAGTAGCATACCAACTGGTCACTATCATACCGGTACATACCAGTGGCATACCAACCGGTCACTGTCATACCGGTAGCATACCGACCGACCAGTAGTTTGGTACCAGCTGATGATATGGATACCGGTATTGTTTTGTTTGGTGGTAAACAACACCATGCTGGCAGAATGCTGCCCGGTGATACTTTCACAAGGACAGCACTGACAAGTAATAACGATACCAAAATTATATTGTAACAACAGACCGAGTACTGGCAGATGATGGACATGCTAGTATTGCACTTGCTGGTCATGAATACACCGGTGTACATACCGGTCATAATCATACCGGCTGTGCTATAAGACAAGCCCACTCAAGCTAATCAAAGGCATGAGTACATTGTTAGTATACTATGTTAAGCAAACCACCATGGGAAGATCATACTTGGTGTGCACTGACCGGTCATGATTATGCCAGTAGTGTGCTGACCGGGATTCATCATCCAGTAGTATCCAATGTTGGGTGACAAATATGAACTAGTAATTCATCACATGATAATATTGGCAATGGTACAACAATAATTATAAGTAAAGAAATGGGCCATTGGCCTGACTGACCGGTGCTAAGCATACAAGTAGATCACTTACACATTTAATCATAGCCATGCACAGGAATATATTCTTACACAAACAAAGGATACTAATTGTACTACAAATACAAAGTTTGTGGCAATGAAACAAAATTAGTCCTTATGTGAGGAGTCCCCGCCTCCTTCACCCATTGCAACATCTGGTTGCTCTGATGCTGGAGTACCAACATCTTGAGGTTCTGGTGCAGGGGGACTGACGGTAATGATGGGGGATGGCTAAATCCCCATGGTAATAGCAGGTGTCGGGTCCACCTGTGATGGTCTGTCGGTGGAGGCTGTTGAAATATCCATGTCCGAGGTCTCCAGAGGGACACAGGCCAGAATTGCAGATACCTGGTGGTCGGTACCAGCACTGGGACCTGGAGTGTCACCTGCACCATTCAAAACATGAATTCAAGAGATTGGAAAACAAAAGCACAAACCTGCAGGTAGATCAAACAATGCCCGGATGGATGGGGAAATGTTGGGACATTGAGAATGTTCAGAAGGCAGAGATCCATGGTGGAGGACATTCGACCGGAGAAGGTACTGCAGGGTCACGGAGTGCAGGAGCAGTGGGGAACTGGTCTTCGCGCATAGCTTCCACAAGTGCCCGGAGTGTCTCCAGCTCCTCCCGGTTCTGCTCCAACTCCACCCTCATCCTTGCATTATCTCTCTTCAGAAGGACAATGTTCTCCTCGGTATCCTCCTTCATCCTCGCAATATCCTTCTTGAGAAGGAAGACCTCCTCCTCCACATCCTGCAACTGCTCACCCTTGGTCATGCCGGATGTCGCAACAGCAGATGGGGTCATCGGAGGGTCGGTGGCAGATGCTGCACAGGTTGAGGCAACACTGGTATCACGGGACTTTGATTTTGGCAACAATGAAGGTGTTTGAATATAAACTTCAAAACCTGTTCAGCGATTTGAATGCAAGGATACAAAGCATGGATGATACTCACCTTTGCCTGAGGACCTTTCAACCTGTCCTGCCTTGGCCTTCAATGGTCCAGGAGTAGGGTGGATGCTGGACGACTGTTGTCGCTTTGCTGGCCGTGGGGTGAAATCAGGGGCGATCTCCGATGGAACCCTGGAAGGGGACCGATGTCACGCACCAAACAGGTTTGGTACAGTGAACATGGAAGATAACGCCTATATCGAATGATCCTTATGCGAAGGATAAGCACGACGGACCCTCATCATAGCCATCTATCGCACAAGACAACTATCCTGATGCGAGAGATGAATGCCAATGCAGACAGTCATCTATCGCACGAGAACCGCCAAGAAGCAGAAGAAACTGAAGGAATAACGTCAATTGTGGTATGAGAAAGGAATGCACACGTCTGCAGTCCAACTCCCATACCAGAACGATCAAAGAAGCCAAAGAATTGATGGAGAAACGAAGGAGAAAGAGAAGAAATGATTTTTAGCGCCCAAATGACATTTTTAGGCGCCCAGTGCCGGCATTCCGATATTTTGAATAGCTCTGTCGTTTCTGAAGCTATCAGGCACGTGACTATACCGTCAGAAAGCCTAGAGCGTGGTCTATCTGCCTGTCAAGTTCCGACGCAAATCCGTTCATTTCCCACGGAGATATTCCCCCCGCAATCCAGACGTTCACTTCATCGCTCACTATGGAGTCCGTATTTTCTCTGGATCATTTCTCCGCTATTGCTGCAGATCTCCACTATGTCCTGCTCTTAGGACAGCCTCTCCCAGAGTTCCCATGCACTGCCTGGCACATATCTTCCCAGCCTGCTCCCTCAGTCCCTCTCGTTCTCGGTCAGCACGTTCTCCTCGTCAGTCCTGCGTCAAGGACGTACTTTGGTCATCTTAGGTCTATTGTCAAGCTTGAGAAGTCTTCTCTGGTCGTCTCTGTGTCCCCTGAGCCCTTAGCCTATGGTCCCTTGCTCCCAGATACTTGCCATGACCATCTTCCTCTGTCGTTCGTCTCACTTCCCTGGATGCGCCGAATTCAATACTCTATCCGCTTCCCTACTTTCAGACGACATACCCCAGCACCATGACAGTTATTCCCCCCACTTTATAGTGCTATTAGGAAGAAGAACCCTCTCCCGTTCTTTCCCAGAAGAGAGCTCGTCAAGGGAGCCCATGGTTGTGCTTCAGCGGCGCTAGAACACATGCACTATACTTTAGTGTATGCTGACCCCCCAAAAAGACCTCTGGACCCCTGGTACCCTTCTTGTGGCTGTTTTGTCTCGGATCAATCCCCCTATTAATCCCAGATCTTCCCCATTGTTGTCCCATCAAATTCCTGATGGTACACAGCCCCCCATCAAACTTCTTAGGCTGTGCATCAATGACTCCTTCTGCTGTGCAGTGACTCATCCCTTGCTTACTGATGCTCTCTTGTCATCAGTATTACTCTATCCCTTTCGCATTTTTGGTATATTACTCAGCTGATGACTCACTCCCTTACCAATCAATCTTGTCATGCAGCTTACTCATTCCTGCTTATCCCTTGCTTACTGATCGCTTACAAACCCCTTACAAAGCTCTTACCAATCCCTTACCAATCCTTGACAAATTCTGCTTACTCCCTTCTCTTTTTGTACTTTAATGCTGTGCCCCCCCCATGTATTTAAACCCCTGGGCTCAGCCCAGTGAAAGAAGACCCAATAGCACGAAATTATCTCTCTCTCAGTCCCTCTCAGTCAGTATCCCCTCAGCTCTTTGAGTCTTGTAGGCTTCAGTGAAGGTCTAAAGGCTCTGATATTCAAGTTTTATCCAATCTATTCAAGTCCAAGTCTTTCTCTAGGCTCAAGCGGAGTCTAGCCTGTCAATCCTTCATCCCCTATTGCTTCTGGACGTCAGGAGCCCCCTTGCCCCTTTACTGCACCAACCTCTAGGTGTAGTATCACTGTTTCAGTCCCAGTCAACCCAATCCCCGCTTTGACACTTCCTAGGCTTTAGGAAGAGTCCAGACACCTATCCCCTTCGTCTTCTATTACTCCTGTACCCCAGGAGTATCCTGCATCACCATCTGCATCACCCTGTTGGTGTAGATCCCCTTCCCCCCTCCTCAGCACATCCTCTCTGGACACCGCGGAGGTAAACCACCACTCGCACATTTTCGTAGTCCTTTGTTGGTGTTGTGTTTGGGTTATTACTCCGACCCAAGTCCACACTTTGACTCACACCGACGTCGCCGGGTTGTGGTCGGGGCTGCCTCAGATGGAACCCTGGAAGGGCAGCAATGTTGCCGGGTTGTGGTCGTGGCTGCCTCAGATGGGGCCCGAGATCGGGCATGAAGCCTGTCGGTCAAACTGCACTTCATCTTTACCTTGTTGCAGTTTAAGCAAGCCCGACCTGGCTTTACCAAGCACATTTTGTCACCCTTCCGACATCGATCGCACTGATCCTCTGGTGGAACAGGGCCAAATCCTACCGGCGCAAGGAATGATGCTTTTGGTTGAGTGGGGTTGACCGGTGGCATATCAGGATCTTCCTCGCTGTCAATGGTAGGTGCAGACTTCATACGCGGTGTGCGTCCTCGGGATTTACTCTGATTCCGATTTGATGCACCGGCTTGTCGGGAAAGAGACCGTCCTCTGGCCTGCTCTCCACCAGCCTGTTTGTTGTCTACATTCCAAGTTGATCAGTGCCTGACTCCATTGTATCAATGGCACCTCACTTACCCAATTTCCCCCCAGTGATCATGCTCTGTGACTCTCCCTCCACTTCCACTTGCATTTGCACTTCCTTCTCCTTCCCCTTCTTTGACTGCGTGGTCGCTCAGGACCGAGACCGGTGTCTTACCACCAGGCCACCACCATCCTGCTTGTCTGCACATTACCTTTATCAGAAAACACCTTCGTGTCAATCCAACAGTCATATTGCTTACCAGACATCCCCTGGTTTATGTGACCTTGTGGATCTTCCACTACCTTTGCCTTCTCCTTCCCTTTCTTAGACAGACTGGCCGGCCGGGATTGGGACCGGTGTCCTGCCAACTCTCCACCACTCTCCTTGGTTCCTGCACCTTGGCTCTTCAGAACAGAGATCAATTGGGATTATAAATGTGGTGTGCTCACCTAATTTCCCACTATCCATGTCTTCATTCCTCTCCTTCTCCTTTCCTTTCACCTGCATTACCGGTGTTGTTGTTGGTGCAGGAGGAACTGGCAGGGCGGGCTCCCGGAGATTGTACCATGGGTGATCCTCAACGTCTTTGTCCTTTGCCCAATGGATGCGCTCCCAAGGTGGCCATTTCTTCGCCTCAAGAAGTGAGTCGGGGCTCACCATGAAGGCATCGGCCGCGATGACATGGATCGGGATTGCAAAGCCGGCCGGCAACTGATCTACAACAGCAGTGACCTCTTTCTTTGGGATTGATGGGTACAGATATCAAACTATGTACTAATAACTCACCAGCCTATCCCACACAACCTGTGTGGTTTCCTTCCAGTATTCCGTAGTGCTATTATATTTGAGACTGTCGGTATATTGCCGTATGACCTTGGCTGCCTGGGTAACAATCGCCTTTGCATGGTCCTCACTGGTGCCGATGGAGGAGGTTAAGGCTTTGACTTGTGATGACATGGATAAAGGTTTTGCAGTTGAATGCGATGGGATTTGATGGGAGTGAATGTGGTGGAGGAAAGGCAAGGGAAATATGCCGGTATGGCCACTATATGTTGTTGAAAATGATTACATAACATATTCCCATGTATTGTGCACAATGGTCCAATACAAATTATGATATGCAGACAAAAAACAAGATAAATGGAACACATGTAAAATCAATAACCAGTTGCTTCAGTGCCACAAACACACACTGGTGAATTCAATTAGTCGCCGGTAATCATATGTACCTCATGAATAATAGTGATTAACATAATTCACACATGACGATGTGGTGGAACTGGTGACCGGTCCTTGCTTGGCTGTTGGTACCCAAACTGCACTGGTGATCATATTGATTATATAATACACCTTGGTGTTCTTGCCCTTGACCCGGTTGTTCGCATCCTATTTGTTCTACTCTCACAAAACACAATTCCATTGATGGATACCGAACATTCAACAAAATGTGTAAGGTTCTCGTCAACAAGACAGGTGAAGCACTGTAAGTCCCAATAATTTCCCATTGATATGTGACAAACTATTGTAGTCGTTCAACCTTCACCCGGTGGAAGTTCATGCCCCAGTTCACTCACCACAGTGGAGGAGGATGAGGATGCCATGTCGGTCGATGAGCAAAGTGCTGATGAAAGCTTCACACTAGGTTCAGAACCCCCCATTGGCTCCCCTGATTCGTCCCCAACTCCTGAGGCTCCTCTCCACTCATTCTCCGAGGACACCGAATTCACCTGTGGGCCGGAACCAATAATCGCTTTCTCCCCTATGTCGGAAAGGTCTTGTTCCATCCCCCATGATATATCTAATTCATTCCCATTATCTCCCAATTCATTTGCATCACTTTTGCCCCCTCCATTTGACTCACCGGTGGCGTGGCACTCATGGGTTTTGGCATCACCGATGTCTTCACCATCTGGTTCTCTATTTCAACCCCAAATTGGCTCACCATCTACTACTATGCATGCGTTTACTCCTCTTGCCACTCCACGCCTCAATTCACCTCGCAGGAGTCAGTCCAGGGACGTTGTTCCCCCCCTCGGATCCCCATGGCACTCACCGGACAGAACAAATACCTCCCACAGCAATGCAGTCCGGCCAAAACCTACCACTGGCCCTGTTTTTATTGATCTCACTGAGAGTCCACTTCGTGCATCTGCAACACCCCCAGCTTCAAAGCACAATACTGCATCTCCGGAGATGCGAAATGATGATGGTAGGTTCTGCTATATGCCACCTATGAACCCATTCCTAATGTTTGCATACCGCTAGATGAGCTCTATGAATTATTAGCAAGGGAGTCTGCAAGGTATGCTGTGCGGGAGGGAGATGTACCCCTGACACAATGTATGTCTGGAGCCCTTCAGTTATGCTGTCTGACACAATCACAGTGGAAATGGCAAGGCGAATCACCAGATTGGTGACTTTTTTCAATGAGCAACCAATCCACCCCATGCAAGATAGCCAACTAATTGCAGCATATACCCAATATGCAAATAGATTGGTGGAAGCCACCAGCCGATGGAGGGAGTTGGTCCGGCGGCACTGGGTATGGTCAAAATTCCAGGATGAATTGGCCAAAGCAGCAGAAAAGGAGGAGACGCAATGGTTGGCAACAGTAAAATTAGATCCATCCCTTCTGTAGTGTAGTACTTTTGTAGTACCAATGCAATCTTCATCAGACTGATGTAGCCGGTGGTGACTACACCCGGAGTGTGGTGACTGGTAATCATTATACAAACATAATGGTCTAAGAACACAACTGTTAGATAACAGACCAGATCAGTTGCATATTTAGTAATAATTATACATATTGTGCTGACCAATAATAAGGATACTGGTCTTGTGTGGGCTGGTGCTACACATACCAGTAGCTACCAGACCAGATCAGTTGCATAGCGATTGGTAATAATTATACACATTGTACTGGCCAATAATAAGGATACCAGTCTTCTGTGGGCTGGTGCCACGCATACTGGTGGTGACCATACCGGTAGTCACCATACCGGTAGCATATCGGCCGGTACTGACCATACTGGTAGCTACCAGACCAGATCAGTTGCATATTGATTAGTAATGATTATACAGATTGCACTGGAAGGATACCGGTCTTGTGTGGGCCGGTGGTGACCATCCCATTAGTGGTCATGATACCGGCCTATGATACTAAGATGATGGTACTGGCCTGTGGATAGTAGACTAGATCAGTGGAATATTGACAGTGGAATAATCATGCAGATAGTACTGGCCGCTGATATGAATACCGGTATAGTGTGGGCCGATCGTACCCATACCGGTAAGATAGTACTGGCCAATAATCCATACTGCTTGTATACTCACCGGTCGATAGGATACCTACTGGTAGTGACCATACCGGTAGCATACCGGCCAGTTGTGATCATACCGGTAGTATACTCACTGGTAGTAGTGAACTGGTAATCATTATACAAACATAATGGTCTAAGAACACAACTGTTAGATACCAGACCAGATCAGTTCCAAATTGACCTATAATAATTATACAGATTGTACTGGCCAATAATAAGGATACTGGTCTTGTGTGGGCCAGTGCTGACAATACTGCTAGTATGGTGACCGGCAGTGATCCGGGCTGATGATAAGGATACTGGTATCATATGGGATGAGACCAGTGGTAATGATATCAATAGGTACCACATTTGACAACAGGACACATTCATAAAATATATATATGTAATCTATCTCTTTTTCCTTTTATCACGGGGTGTAGGTGCATCATGATCCGCTCTTTCTGTTGCCCTTCTTTGCCTTTTGGACTGCCGGACTGTATTACCAGGACCGGGTTCCTTATTGCTAGGACCGGCTATGGGAATATCCCCCGGAACCACATTATCTAATAATAATGTCATTATCCTGTCAATTATATTCAATGAACATACCTGTTCCTCTCTTCTGGCGTGGACGTGGCTGGGTGGGGGGAACTGCGATAGTGTGACCGGCCGGTGCATGAGCTTTTGGGGCAGGCCGGTTGTGCTTCTGATTTCTGGTTCGGTCAGTAACGCCTTCATCAGGGGAATCACCCTCATCCCATTGGTCCTCTATGTAATATTTTTAGTAGAGACTCCACAATTCAGAGAAATTCACTCACCTTGTCTCCTTCTCTTTCCAAGGACCTTGTCTGACTGGTGCTCATCTTCACCAACCGACCTTTGTAATGCTCCCTCAGCATCCTTCCAGGCCATGAACCTAAATACATCTTGTGGATTGATTTGTTGTCTCCTCCTCCAGAATTCCAGGATCTGAGTCACTTGCACACCACCCATTTTGCTAGGTTCCTTCAACGAGACATCAGAAGGGAGGTACTTGCTTTCAATATAACCTTGCAGGTCTTCTGCGATGCTCATCCATGGTACAGTTGCTCTTTCCTTTCCACAAGCACGACCTATTGTGCCTTAGTTAGTTACCCCTCACCTAAATCCAAGTAACTTACGGTAGTGACAGGTCACGAATGCCCGGATGATGTCCTGTTTCTCCGGCACATGCATGTCAAGGATGTTCGGAAGTTGCGGAATCCCGCTGTCAAGGGTTTGGAGGCTTACTTGTGCCTTTTTCTTACCCTTCTTGACAATCTTTCGAGGATGTTGATCCGCATCCTCATCCTCATCATCTGCCTGGTCTCCATCCGGAATCTTGCCGGCCTTGAATACATCAGAAGCATACCTCGACCATTTTTCCTCCATTCCTTCCCAGTCCGGAAATGTACTTGCATTCCCAAGTTCATCATTGAAATCATGTCTGTAATTGTTCCGGTCATCTCAATGTGTAACTGCCATGTTTCCACTTACATGCCGGCCATCACCTTTCCGTTCTGATCCTTCCAAGCCACCATCACCACCACCCGGGTACCACACTGCTTCCACATAGTCTCTGCATACTCGCGAGTATACTTCCGGCCTTTTTTCTCAGCTGCACTGAAGACCTGTGAGGTGTATCATACAAAAGATTAGAAATGTGTACATACATAGCCTGTACCTCCAGTGGTGGTTGGACCTCGTTCCACTCCTGAGCAACCCGCTCTGCCTCTTTCATTTCATCCTCGGTAACCTTTTTCATCAGCCTTCCAACGGTCTTCTGGTACCCTCCTATCATTTCCTTGCTGCCAACCCCGATACCGCGCTGTTGGAATTCTTGCTGAATCTCCATTCGCTTCTGCTCCCTTATTACCCTCCGTGCAGTCCAATTTTGCCCCCACTTCAGCATCCCCTTGCGTGCTCGGGACCGGCCATGGTTATAAAACCAGCTTTTGATGTGCTATAAAATGTTAGCCTTTGCAGAGCGGAATACAACATCACCTACACCCAACTTAGCTTTCCAGTCCTCTCCCAAGATGTACTCATTTGCAGGCAGGTGTCTAATGAGATCACGGACCCTCCTATTCACAGGCTTCCTCCTGTCCCCCTTTAAAGCCTTCCACTCTTCGAGGTTTGCATGAAGAATCTCTATTTCCTCGGAGGTGAGTTTCCCTGGAGTATTCTCCCCTACCAGTCCAGTGGTCGTGGGATCCTCTGGTTCTGTAGGATGAGATGATTCAGAAGATGAATGGGAGTCTGAGTCGCTTGAAGTCATTGTGAATGTGGTAGACTTTGTTGGTGAAGCCCTCCATATCATAGCGTGCACCATGTTGAATGGAATTCCCTCAGCTGTCATGTAAAGTTCCTTCGATCCGAACAATTTCCTTTTGAGGTTAGCTATGGTTCCGGTGCAGTGGATCACTAACCATAAGAAGTAGCCGATGTCACAAATCGGCAGATCACCTACTATATATAGGCAGTGTACCTAATGTTCCTGATGCCAATTGGTACCAATCTCAGACAAGATACACAGATCCGGATGCGATGATGGTGATCCATGATGTTGCAATGAGGCATTTCCTACTGAAGTTTGCACCAAGCCTATCAATCATGGGGAAGTCGAGGATATCTGGAGTGACCTCTTCTACCTCTGTGACCCATGTGGTGTGGAAGACTGTGAAAACAACTAGAGGATCAATTGATAAGTTTCAAAAGGTCACTCCCAGAAGAAAGGGTCGACAGGCTATGCAATCTAAGGCATCTCCTACTGTGGCTTGCTCATCCATCATGGCAGAACACAATGTGTTTCAAAATGGTGATGAAGATGCTTACCAGGAGCTAGACGATCCACCTCCTTTGAAACAATTTAAAACGACCAAAAATCAGGTAGAGTATTATTCCACAATATATTACCCTGTATCTCATGGACATCACTTTTAGAACAGCTATCTCCGGGCATGGCTGCCCCATAAACAGAAATATCTCTCAATCATTCTTGCCATGGAAGCTCCCCCCTGTCCACGATTTGCATATTGTGTGGTGGGGATGGCAGCTACAGATGCATAGATTGTGCACACCGGCCGGTGTTCTGCACAGCCTGTTGCAGGAACCAGCATAAGCTCTGGCCCTTCCACCGGGTTCAACAATGGAATTCGGCCTTCTTTGAAGACTCCTCTCTCCGGCTTGTGAGTGCTTTCATTCTGACTCAATAACAATGTCTGATGTTGTAGGCGGGGTTGGTGCTGCACCTTGGACATGGTGGGGATCCTTGTCCGAGTGGTGGTCATGCAGAATTAGATTTCTCCAATGACCTAGAGGAAGGAGCACAGGACCATGAGGAATCTGTGGATTCAGGCTCACCTCCCCATCTCAAAGTACCGAACAGCAGAACCTTCTTGACTGTGGTGCACACTTCGGGAGTACAATTCTGCGATGTGATGTACTGCAACTGTCAGGGGTCACTGGATTCACACCTTCAGCTGATGATGGCCGGCCTCTTTCCTGCCACCACTAAGGAACCAAGGACTGTCTTTACCTTTCAGGTATTGGATGACTTCATCCAGGATAATGTGGAATGTGGAACCTCTGCCATGAACTATTACAGCAAACTCCGCAGGATTACATCCAATGCCTTTCCACACCTTGTGCTGGTGAGTGGACCGGAAACACATTACATGTGTCTTACCTCAGTAATAGGACAGATACAGGGAGCTACTTAGAGTATCCAGGATGTGGAGGGTGCTAAAATTAATGAAATGGAAGGGAGTTGATGATAGTGAAATTGGTTCATCGACAGGCGACCTTGTGCTGTTTTGTCTGGCATGTCCACAGCCCGGAGTGAACCTTGATGATACTGATGTGGATTTGTCCCAGTATGTAATGTGTTTAAGCTCCACTGGGATGGGGAGATTCATTTTTCTTTGTAGCTGGAAATTTTCGAGGTCGATAGTGATGGATGGAAATTTCAAGGCGGAGCACATGAGACCGAGGAACCCTGCAGATGAGGTGTGGCTGATGGATGGGAGGGGGTTCATGGTAGGCTCAGGTAACTACAAGGAGTACTTGGCAGGCACAGCAAATCAGATAGAGGTGAGGGAATGCACCACTGGAAGTTCTATATCTCATCCTTTGAAAAGCGATTGGAGTGTAGCAATCACCGGGCAGTTAATCAGGCAAATTCGGCAAGGAAACAGCTGTCATCCACCAGGATTGGGGGATGTGCATGTGCAAGACATGGATGTTTCATCCCCCATGCAATGGTTGACTTTCAGAAGGGAGAACAGTAGGTTCTCATAATTGTCATCTCGAGTTTGTTGAGCTGGTTACAGGCAGGTAAACATGGACTATGCTCTGGTGCATGCAGTCCGGCATGCATTGAATCCCGACCAACAAGTGATAACATTTTACAACATCAATTGCCAGTATAGTAGAAATTTGGCTCGGCGGATTCAGTCCAACAAATTCATCACTCTACCAGATGGACTGTGCATTTTGCCTGGGATCGGTATTTGGCATGTACATGGGCATAAAACAGAATGCTTTGCCAGATATGCCCTGAATTTTATTCCTGGTGCCGGCAGAGTGGATGGGGAGATCATGGAGACACTGTGGTCTTCACTGAATATAATATCTCCATCTGCAAGGGGGATGGCAACACCACATCGCCAAGAGTTACTCGATTTCCAAATGAATGACCACAATTTTGTCAAGATGGTCCGGATGCGTGAGTATAACAATGCCCTTCACCATGACCCTGCTGGCTGACGTGTACAAGCATTGTTTCTAAGGAGAAAAATGAGGGGTGCCCAGTGCTCATTGACAGAGGTTACAGAAGCTTTTGAAAAACTGAATAACCAAGTCCCGAAAGGTCTCCGGCAATTGTGGTCGGAGCAGGAGGCGAAGGCATTGAATGACCGGATGATGGATCCCCGTGCAATGGATATATATGATGTTCAGCTGGAGAAGGGTATGTTGTTTTAAAATGGAGTTAACCTTACTGAATATGGCCTGAAGCACCAACAATGAAATTGATAGAAATGAACCTTATCAACCAACAACAAGACCGGCTTCGGGGATCAACCACATGGATAGCTAAGGCATTGAAGGTTGAAGGAGCACAGATAATGCTAGCCATTGATGCTCGGCAGCTCAACACATCCGGAACTGAAATACAACAGCTATCAATTGCACGGCGCCGAGACTGGCTACAATCCCAGTTAGAGGGATTAGTTGCATCAGCCACACAGTTTCTGGGTGAAGACTGGGATGATGATGTAGAACTGGACACTGCCCTACAATTTCAGGACGACCAAGCAGATGGTGAGGAAATAGAAAATCCATTCGTCTTGCCAACACAGGGAAATGCCGAAACAATGTTGCCACCGCTGCCATCATATATTGGAATAGACCGTCTCCAGGGATTAGGACTTGGATTCCTTGTGGAACAGGAACTATCCTTGAGACAGGGGCAAGCCAATGATTGCCTTCATGAAATTAGACTGGCACTGGCTGACAAGGCCATCATCTTTAGGCGAGATGTTAGACAAGCCGGTAATTATAATATGACCACCCAGGCATGGGGCCGGATAGCGAGCACAGATCTCACCCTACAGCGCCATGCCTCATTATATCGCCGGTGCCGCAGGCAGATGGTAGCTCTCCGTGCCGATAGACAGGTTCTAGACCGGTACCAGGAATTGCATGCCTCCGACCTTTCGGTCACCACTGCAATATCGGACCCCAATGCTCGGGGCCACAGGGATGATACCCTCCCTTGGTTCTGGACCATGGATGTACCCCGAGATACTGATAGGAATGATTGGATGTCTGAATGTATGTCTTAGCATCATCACAAAATGCTTTCGGTACTTAACCGGAAATCTAGTTTACCGGGTTCATTGGTTCCGGTCCAAGGCACTTAGGGACCGGTGGAAGGAGGAAGTGGAGATGCTACAATGTGAGGCGGAGTGGACCAGAAATTATTTCCAAAGTAGGTTGAATTTCTGGTCAGACCGCCAGCAAACAGCATTGAGATCTGATGAGATCGGGATTGCCTGTTATGCTGCCCGGCAACGTCAGATATATCACCGGCTCTATTCCATTTAAACACTACATTGTTGTAGGTTGTAAAACATATCTACTTCTTTTCATCTGTCACAAACCGTTCCCATGTCTTACCCAATTGCTCTTTTACATGGGGAACACTGTCAAATAAACTCAGCCGCTGCTCTGAAGCCTGCATCACCATATGTACATTTCCCATCTCTTTCTCTATTTCATGCAGCATGAGATCACACCCACTCATCATGTATTTGATGCTGTCCCTTGGCATTCTTGGGACATCAAAGAGGAGTGGTAAGGACTCGGTCCCATCCTGCTGATCATGTAAGGCAGGATGTGGTGGCAAGGGAATATACATACCGAGACAGTAGGGAAAAAGTCTTTGGCCTCCGAAATGATGTGCGGGATTTGCCGGGATTCATATCCATCGGGGAATGTGGTACCAGGCATCTCCCACCATTTGTGTAGCATCAGTCCGGTATGATGAATCTGTGACTCGGATGTCCTGATCATGAATACATCATGACCCTTCATGTATTCCAGTATCTCCTCCTGCTGCATCTTTGCCAGAGTGGCACACCACAGGAATTGGTTTGCGATATAAGGCACCCGCATGATCAGACCATAGGCACTGCATGCAGAGAGCAATCGCTCAAGAACGCGCTAAATGTATAATATATGAATTGATTTCCATAAGAATCAGGTGATCTTACAATTTCTATCATGACATTCTCAAACCAATTTGAAGGTGGGTTGGGTTGCTGTAGCACATAGGTAAACCGTCGGAACCGAACCCCGATGTATTGCAAAGCGAGGGAGATATTGTGGGCATCAAGGGTGTTAGACATGATTGCGGGCAAGTGAGGTCCTGGGTAAATATAAGCCTTTAATAGGATAATGATATTTCTCACGGTCCATGTGACATTCATGATGCAGTCCTGCCTTAGGCCGGTTGAATGGGTGGCCAGTAGGGCACATACAAGACACAGAGGAATGGTCACCAGTAATAAATGTGGGGTATTGACTGGTAATAATCACGTACACACCGGCAATCATGATGCTTGCAATATAAGCCTGTCAGGATTGTATTTGAAGACAGAGACCAGACCAGTGATGTAGTGACCAGTGATGGTCATCCCGGTATTACACTGGATAATAGGTATAGCGGTAGCATATCGACTGGCAATGGGCATACAACTATTATACTGACTGGTAACTGTCCCACCGGTAGCATACAAACTGGTGTTGGTCATACTGGTGTTATACTGGCCAGTACTGAAGGTACTGCTATTATGCCGACCGGTAACAGTCATACCGGTAGCATACTGACCGCTATGTGGTGTACCAGTATCATCCTAGTATTGTGTTTTGACCTGCGAAGATACTGTTCTATATGGGCATACTGACCGGTCCAATGGTCATACTGGTATTATACTCAGCCCGTAGCGAGTCAAGTGGTGACTGTCATACCGGTGGCCTTCATACCGGTAGCATACCGACCGGTCACTGTCATACCGGTAGCATACCGACCGGTCAGTGTCATATCTGTAGCATACCGGGCGGTCAAAGACCGGTCACTATCATACCGGTAGCATACCCGGGCGGTCAGAGTCATACCGGTATATGAATGTTATCCTGCATGTAGTATGCGAGGCAACATCAGTCTCCACCCTCCTCGATCACTCCATGCCTGAGGAGCCTACCAGAAAATGCTACAACCGTGCCCGGGCTATATTCCAGCTGAACTCCAAGGGTTGGGATATTAAGGAAGCAATCTTGATATTCACCGACAGTAGCGAGTAGATCAAACCAATCAGACCGGGACTGGGGATCTTAGTGCAAAGGTGTTTTCCGATTGGAAATGAGTGAGAGATTTGTGTATACGGTCGACCAATGCCCCAGTGCTTCCTGCATCACAGGATCATTCTCTATAGACCATGCATCTAGCCTCTGCCTTGCCTCTAGACCGGCATGATAGAGTGGAGGGTGCATTATAGATAGCACACCAAAAAGGAGGGCAGATGGGAGGCAAATATTCTTTCCCCATTCCTTGCCTGCCGGTGTTGCAAGCCCTGCAGAAACCGATGGTGTGTGTTTCCTTGTCTGTACCCAAGGTTAATTATGTTTGTTTCTGAAGAAAGATATAACTCTACCGAGTGGCCTTGCAAATGCCTAGCTGGTGAAAACTCCAGACATCCGGATGGTGTACTTCCCGGTCGGAAGTATTGATCAGAGTTTTTCCAACTCTGGTTTTTGATACTCTTCCGGAGGTTGTCACCAAGAGGCTGAAGGCCTGTAACAATATGTTTCTTTACCTACATGTCAGACAAGGCATGCATAATATCGACCACCATACCTGAATTGGCCTAGCTAAGGCATCTGGAAGGTACCACAAAGCGATGCTATCTCCTTCCCCAAGGATGATTGCTGGTTCCAATAAGATAGCAGGCATGTTACTGGTGCTCCTGATCACTGGTGGGTGGTTCTCTAGGAGCTGAGCCTCTCGTTTCATGTCAGCTCCAGACTCCATTGCGGACAGGCTCTCACTAAGTCGTATGAGATCAATGCCAGATGGAACTGAGATGGAAAGTCAGATGGTATGTTAGAGCCATGCAATGAACTTACTCCGATTTTTGTATGCCTTAACAAGAACAGAAACCAATTGGTTCATCCTGATGCAACCATGGGATGGAATATCCAATGGAAGTGCAGGCTGGGGAAAATTGGGATCTAGTGCCAGATGACGAAATCGCCGGCGCATGTAGCCAGCAATCCTTTCAGATAGGTGATAGTCAGTGACACCCGTGTTGAATGTGTCTGTACGGAGGATGCAATGAAGCAGTCAATGACTGATTTGTGCTGAAAGCCATGGGAACTGCGACCGGTAAGTCTTAACTAGTTGCTGGAAGCCGGAAGTGTGTTCTGAATGTACCCCTGCCCATGGGCATTGTTTTCCTAGAATCCCACAGGTCTCAGGGTGATTGACTGCCAGCATAGTACACCTTTCTTTCAACATAACTCACCCTGGGTCTTACTAGATATCGATGGTGTAAAGTTGCCGGCCGGATGCCTGACCAGTCCGGTGTCCCCCCATAGTAATCAACAAGCATTGGGGTGCTATTCTCATAAGTATATGGCCTTATAGGCAGAGTGAGGGAACTTGATTGGGAAGTCAGGACCATGTCTTGGTGTCCGGTGTATGCCATACCTGCCGGCTTCACACCTGAGCAATCCGGTCTCACCATCACTAGTAATCAACAATCATTGGAGTGCTATTCTCATACTTAAATCACTTTACTGTATCACCATTACTGGTCAGTATACTTATCCTACCAGTATTGCCACGACCAGTGAATATCCTACTAGTATGACAATGACTGATCAGTATGCTACCAGTATGACAGTGACTGGTTGGTATGCCACCGGTATGCTACCGGTATGACAGTTACCGGTCAATATGCTACCGGTATGATAGTGACCGGTCAGTATGCTACCGGTATGACAGTGACTGGTTGGTATGCCACCGGTATGACAGGTACCGGTCGGTATGCTACCGGTATGATTGTGATCGGTCAGTATGCTACCAGTATGACAGTGACCGGTTGGTATGCCACCGGTATGCTACCGGTATGATAGTAACCGGTTGGTATGCCGCTGATATGACACTGACCGGTCGGTATGCTACTGGTATGACACTGACCGGTTGGTATGACCAATTAATCATTACTGGCCAGTACACCACCTGAATGCTTATCATTAACTTGTACTACTTGTATAATCATTTCCATTCAGTACAGTACCAGTCTTGTCTTTGCTAGTATGTACAATCCTGACATGGCTATCATCAGCCTGGACTTGTTTCAAATATTTTTCCTCTCTGGCCCAACCATACACTTATTGTGACACCCACACCCAGGCCGGACTATCCATTATGGTAACACACCTACCTGGCCCGACCATACACTATGGTGATGCCCACACCCAGGCCGGACTGTACAATATGGTGACACCCCTACCCTGGCCTGACCATACACTATGGTGACACCCACACCCAGGCCAGACTGTATATTATGATGACACCCCTACCCTGGCCTGACCATACACTATGGTGACACCCACACCCAGGCCAGACTGTATATTATGATGACACCCCTACCCTGGCCCAACCATACACTATGGTGATGCCCACCCCCAGGCCAGACTGTGTATTATGGTGACACCCACACCCAGGCCGGACTGTACATTATGGTGACACCTATCCTGGCCCGACCATACACTATGGTGATGCCCACACCCAGGCTGGACTGTACAATATGGTGACACCACTACCCTGGCCTGACCATACACTATGGTGATGCCCACACCCAGGCCGGACTGTACAATATGATGACACACCTATCCTGGCCCGACCATACACTATGGTGACTCACCTACCCTGGCCCAATCATACACTATGGTGATGCCCACACCCAGGCCAGACTATCCATTATGGTGACACCCCTACCCTGGCCTGACCATACACTATGGTGATGCCCACACCCAGGCCGGACTGTACATTATGGTGACACACCTACCCTGGCCCGACCATACACTATGGTGATGCCCACACCCAGGCCGGACTGTACAATATGGTGACACACCTATCCTGGCCCGACCATACACTATGGTGACTAACCTACCCTGACCCAATCATACACTATGGTGATGCCCACACCCAGGCCAGACTGTACAATATGGTGACACCCCTACCCTGGCCTGACCATACACTATGGTGATTCCCACACCCAGGCCGGACTATCCATTATGGTGATGCCCACACCCAGGCTGGACTGTACAATATGATGACACACCTATCCTGGCCCGACCATACACTATGGTGACACCCACACCCAGGCCGGACTGTACAATATGGTGACACACCTATCCTGGCCCGACCATACACTATGGTGACACCCACACCCAGGCCGGACTGTTCAATATGCACCCATACCCTGGCCTGACCATACACTATGGTATCACCTACACCCAGGCCGGACTGTATATTATGGTTAAACTACACACTCTGGCCGGACCATACACTATGGTGATACCTACATCCTGGCCCAAACCTATATTATGGTGACAACCCACCCCCAGGCTGGATCATGTATTATGGTGACAATTCCGCATACTGGCTGGACCATAAATCATGGCAACACCCTTTAGTCCGGCCTGACCCCAGCTAGCCCATAACATACAGCTGATTGTCAACCCCCGCTGGCTGTAAAGTATGGTACAATGTAGGTACATTATGTGGGCCACATGTATGCTTGCTTTGGGCCTGCTGCACGTTTTCATCTCCCGAGGTCTTAATCTAGATATATAGCATATACATTGTCAATGTTGGATTGGAGTCCATAAAAATGGAATATGTATTATGTACACTCTTGTTTCCACAGAGCCAACTGGTGTCACAGGCGTAGACTGCTGCTGATATTGGACACATCTGTTGGGAGTAACCAGGGCCAAAGTAGCAGGGGAGGACAGGCGACTACATTGCCAATCAAAAGCGGTATCATTGGGTAATACTATTGCACGGACGTCTTGAATTGTCAAGTCCAGGTCTACTCTGATAGGGGGTCCGGTCAAGTCCGGATGAAGGGGGACAAGAGGGGAGGTCAGAGGTTTGGGCAGAGGTTAGCCTGGGCCAGAGTTGCGACTGTTTGGATTCAACAACAAGGACGGCGAGCGTTGATCCCTTGCATAGGTTCCAGTCAGACAGAGATGGAGACAGAGACAGACAGAGGAGCAGGAGTAGTGACTTAGATGATTTCAGACTGAGGTGTACAAGGTAAACTAGAGGGTACTTATACTAAGTAGAAACTAGGGTTGAGTACATACGGTGACAAGTAAACAACCTAATAGCAGACAAGGGATGACCAGAGTTAGGACTAGGTCAGGTCCGGTGAAAATAAAGTCAGGTCTGGTGAAAATACTACAAGGTCTAGGATATATCGAGTTCATGGAGAACTCATGTCAAGGCAGGGCAGATGGCGAAGTGTAGTAAGAGTGAATGGTGTATAGACCAAGGGTCGTACTTAACAGAAGGTTATCTGCATGTCCATGACCGGAGCAAGTGACGAGTGACCGGAGTTGGGTTAGAGAGCTATGATGCGACTGGAGTGACCAGATAAGACCCAGAGTTGGACATGGTCATAACAGTATCCCCCTTTTAGGGGCTGAACCCACAAGGCCCCAATGAGGCTGTCGTGTGGTTGCCTAGAAACAATGTGGAGTCTGGAGTGAATGTCTGAGTACAAATTTTGGATCTATAAAGATCAGACCAGTTTTTTGCTCTTGCCCCAGTTTCCTGCCTTCTAACAACATGTCTGCACCTGCCAAGTCCATCACCCCCGCTGCCCCTACTGCTGAGTCCAAAGACTGGACAAAAGCATCAACACTGGAGCTGCAGTCCGGCAGTGAAGACAAGCCAGACGTTCTCGATGTCAAAGCGAAGGAGCGTTGTCGATGCAAACAAGTGAAGAGGGAGGAGAAGCAGCGACAGGAAGAGGCGGAGAGGCTGGCACTGTCACGCACCAAATGTGTTTGGTACTGTGGACATGGAGAAAGTTAGCTGATGAAATTAATGCAAAGAACGCACCCAAGATCTGTTGAAAGATTGTCCCGACTTCAGGGATACAGACAGCCCTTGCTATCCATATCACGCAAAGTCAAGACTATCCTTATGCAAAGAATGAATACAAGCTCATTGTAGCCATCTATCACACAAGAATGACTATCCTGGAGCAAGAGATGAATGCCATCATCTGGCAGTCATCCCCCACACGAGAACCACCAAGAAGCAGAAGAATCCAAGGATTAATGATCATTTCAGTATGAGAGAGGAATGCAACCTACTGCAGTCCAACTCCCATACCAGAACAACCAAAGAAGCAGAAGAAACAATAGAGAAATGAAGGAGAAAAGGAAGAATCATTTTTAGTGCCCAAATGTCAAATTTAGGTGCCCAGTGCCAGCATTCTGATATTTTGAATAGCTCCGCCGTTTTTGAAGCTATCAATCATGTGACTATACCATCATGGAGCCTAGACCATGGTCTATCTGCCTGTCAAGTTCCGACGTAAATCCGTTTATTTCCCATGGAGATATTCCACCTGCAATCCAGACACCTGCTTCATCACTCACTATGGAGTCCGCATTTTCCCTGGAATGATTCTCTGCTATTGCAGCAGACCTCAACTATGTCCTGCTCTTGGGACAGCCTCTCCCTGAGCTCCTATGCACTGCCTGGCACATATCTTCCCAGCCTGCTCCCTCAGTCCCTCTCATTCTTGGTCAGCGCGTTCTCCTCGTCAGTCCTGTGTCACGCACGTACTCAAGTCTATCATTAGACTTGAAAATTCATACCTGGTCATCTCTGTGTCTCCTGAGTCCTCTGCATATGGTCCTTTCATCCCAGAGTCCTGTCACATCCATCTCCCTCTATCATTCATCTCACTTCCATGGACACGTCAAATCTGCTATTCACGTTTCACTTCCCTGCTATCCCACAACAAACACGAATGAAACAGTGCTCTAAAACCATTCTTAGGAGCCCTAATAGAGTACAGAACCTTCCCCTTACTGCTCAAGGGAAGACTGCACTTCGGGAGCACCAAATTTCGCGTTTTTGCTCTACAGAAGCTCAATCCAAGGGATTTGTGACACTCTGTGACCAGCTGTGACTCTACTTGTCATTCCAGGCCCCCTGACACTGCTCTTCTGGTCGGATCAATTCTTTTATTATCCCCCAGCCACTCCCATCAGTGGCACTGCTTCAGAAGCTCATCTCCAGATCTAAAGTTCAATAAATCATAGGTTGTGCTTCCCTTCTTTCTGAGTCACACAGAGTCACTCTAGCTCACTCTGGCTCACTCTGCTGCACATTATTCATCCCCTCTTGGCATTACTAATCCCCATTACTCCCCTTACCAATCATCCTTCAAATCATGCTTATCATGCTGCTTATCAATTCATGACTCATGCCCCTATGATTCATATGCATTATATCATCACATATGCTCATTTAGCTTCGATCTACTCATCCCATGCTTTCCCCCCCTCTCTTTTGGGCCCCATGCAATGATTTTTCCATATTCTTGGTTATGCACCCCTTTTTACCTATGTTTTTGCTCTTTCCCTTGGCTCAGCAGCTTGTTCAGGCTCTCCCCATTGATGACTCAGCCTGATTACACTGCTTATCAATCGCTTACCAATTTCTTACCAATCTCATGTTGAAGCAATACCTATGTACATAGAGGAACTGCTACTCCAACTCACCTGTTGGGTGGAGTGCACAACCTGAGATGGTAGTGGTAGCTGGTCAAGAGCTGTTGTATTATATAAGCAATGAACACTGTCTATATACAACAAATAGTGTGATGTGTGATGTGTGACATGTAACATCTACTCTAAAGAGGACTATTACTAAGTCTACACTAATATGGGTCGCAGTCTTGTGCGCACTTCGTCGACGGTTTACACCGGGTGCACATGCGACTTCAACATCTCTTACCAAGCACTTAGTCATTTGTGCTTACAGGGCCACAGCCCCTCCTGTATATAAACCAGCAGCCAAAGGCTGCAAGGAAGTGTCTGCTTCCCCCTCAATAAAGCGACCACATTCACTCTCCCTCACTGTCTATAAGCTCTATCTCAAAGAGATGCCTCTTGTACCCATACCACCACCTTCCCCTTTGGGACAGTCGTCCCCCCCACCAAGCATCAGTGTTCATCCACCTCTCCCTGCACGATCCTTCTCTTGGAGATAGGAAAGTGTTACCATGCTTTCCCGAAGGGCACCTTCAGGGCCCGTTTCACCCCGCCTGCAGTCCCCAGGTCGGTTCTCCACCACTTTGGCGCCCATCCATTTCAGTGGTCCTGGACCACGAAAGCCAGCCCCAATGCTGGCAAGTCTTTCAATGTCCCTACTGTCCTGACCTCGTGCCCCAAGGACAGCCCCAAGGCCATCCTCTGGGTGGTTTCCATATTCCACCCTGGTCTGCTGCAGCTATCCCCCCTCAATCCCCCAGCATCATCGCAGAGCTCCGCGCGGAGATTGCAGCCTTGCAGAAGGAGGTCCAGGCCCTCCATTCACTACACGAGGCATCACTCGAAGCCCCCCTCTCCCCATGCACTGCCCCCACAGTAGTGCCTATTCATCCCCCCTCCCCCTCCACCACATCCTCCATGTCTATCACCCAGGAGGGCACTGCCCACCCCCAACATAGGTGGCTCCAGTCTGTCTTAGATCACCAGCACTGCCCACCCCCCTTCAACTCCATTGATTCCTCCATGGCACCTTTCTATCCATTTGACATCCCCGACGACATGCAGCAGGTGCTGGAGGTGATCTACACCTCGGACATGCCCTGGTTCGTGGGTTTTGACTCCAATGGTGACCTCCAGATCGCCATCCAGGCTCCCCAGGAGCTGATCATCGCCACACTCATCATGCCTGCCAGGGCACTAACACCCCCAGCCCCTAGTATTTACCACCCATCACGGTGTTGATCCTATCCCCCCCCCTTTTTCTTCCTTTTTCCCCGTGTTCCGGCATTCCTTAGGTACATCCTCAGGGGTGGGCTTCTTCAGAAGCCTGCCCTGACCCGTGCTTACTGATTCTGTCGGCGCGGGTCTGCATCCGTCATGATAAAACGAATAGTTCCATTCCGTCAATATGTACAGCCTGTACTCACAGTAGTTTAGTGCAACATGGGGCCTCTTGGCCCTAAATGCACTTAAATGGAATTAAAAAAAAAAAAAAACTCTATCTCTGTCTTTGGACTTGTAGGTCACTCAGTGCTGGCCTAAAGCTCCTATATTGCTGTTTATCAGATATATCTTGTATCTGATCATTTCTCTAGGCTCAAGCGCAGTCTAGCATCACTGTCCATTGCATTCTTGAAGCAGGAACTGTCCCCTTGCTTCCCTGTTGCTCCATCACTGCTGTTACCCCCCCCATCATCAATCTATCATTGCTCTTCAATCCCAGGACTCTTCCTAACCACTGTGGTAGGTTGAAGAAGAGTCAATACCATCCCAAGTCGCATCCCATCCCCATCAGAAGCCCTTCCCTTCCCTCCTGCATCCTGCCTGAAGGCATGCAGCACATTCCCCTGTGGAGATTAAATACCAGAAACGCAAAGGAAGACCACCATTCGCATATTGCTGTCATTTGGTGTTGGTTGTTGGTTGTTCTGACCTCTTCCCTCACTTAGGCACACAGCATGTGAGGAGGCGGAGTGTAAGGCAAGGGAAGAGGCAGAGCACAAGGCGAGAGCAGAGGCAGAGCAGAGGAAGGCGGCGGAGGTGGCTGCCAAGCAGAGGGCAGTGGAGGTAGCCACCAAGCAAAAGGCAACAGTGCAAGAGGCATTGAAGAAGAGGGTGAGGGAGGAACCAGAGGCAGATCCGGATGGAGATGTCTGGTAAGATTTCATTTTACTTCCTAATCCCATTTTCTTTATTGACTTTTTGTAGGTGCGTGCATTGTGCCAAGCACCATGCGGTATGTGAGTGTGACCCGGAGAAGCCCAAGCAGTGGGCGTGCATGAAGTGCGCCGGCTTGAAGGAAAAGTGCGAGTGGCTGGAGGTGGGGGGATCTGGTCCAGTGGTGGACAAAGGGAAGGGCAAGGCGAAGGAGAAGGAGGTGGCGACATCACCATGAGGTGGCAAGAAGAGGAAGAAGAAGAAGATGGCAAAAGTCGTCAACGACGACAATGATATTACAGAGGTGGCAGGTCCATCCGTGTCAAGGTCCAGTTTCAACACCGGGCCTTTCTTGGAGTGGATGGACAGGCTGACAGCCACAGTGGAGGCAATGACGGGTCAGATGGCCCAGATCGTGGACTCCACGCGGTCTGTATCGCAGTCCAACGACCGCCTGAGTGCTGGCCTCGAGACCTTTCTCAAGGAGTGCCATTTCTTCATGGCACCTTGAGATGAAGACGAGGAGTTGGAGGACAGCAAGCCGGAGGTCGACCCAGAGGAGGTCAAACAGGAGGTACTGGGGCTCCAAGAGGAGCAGGAGAGTCCTGACAGCAGCGTGGCGGAGTGACTTGTCCAGTCTGGACTCTTTGTAAATAGAAATTGTAAATTAGTTTTACTTTTTGTTTTATAAAGAAAAGTTGACTGGAACTGAGAGTGAGTGATATTACTTGAGACAGAGTGAAACAGATAGGGGAAACAGATAAAGGAAATGGAAGGTGAGAGTAATACTACATGGATGCGACTGGTCCAGGTTTGTCTGGGTACCGGACATGGTAGTTTTCTAAGAGTTCTGTTGCGTTGCCAAGTTCGGTGGCAAGTAGCCATGATGTTTCTTTGTCAGTTCCCTCGTAGCCGGACCAACATACCAAGTAGAGTAGCTTGCACGATTTACGGCGACAGTCAACCTTGGAGTTGAGGATCTCAGAGATCTCGAACTCTGGTTCACCATCTACTTCGACCGGTGGCAGGGGAGGCTGTATCCAGTCCGGTATGGTGTTGGGTATGGCCGGTTCGAGTTGGGAGACATGGAAGATGGGGTGAACTGCACACATGGAATCTGGAAGATGGAGCGTAAAAGAGAGGGAGCCTACTTGCGCGATGATAGTGTAGGGCCCCAGGTTCTTCTCTGATAGCTTTTTGGATGGTCGTGTTGACTGGAAGTATTTGGCTTTTACATACACTTGGTCGCCAACCTTGAAGTCTGGTGCCAGAGTACATTTGGCATCGGCTGGACCTTGGTAGTGAAGTTGTGCATTGGCCATTTCTTCTTGAAGGTATTGATGCAGCGACTCGAGGTCGACTGCATAGTCACAAGCCCGGGCAGAGGTCATATCACGTTCTGGGTAAATGGAGATGTTAGGGTGATAGCCCTTGTTAGCGAAGAATGGTGAGACTCTGGTGGTAGCACTAGGTGCGTTATTATAAGCAAACTCCGCCAGTGGGAGTAGGTCCGCCCAGTTGTCCTGCTGGTAGTTGCAGTAGACATGGAGGTATTTTTCGAGTGTCTGGTTGGAACGCTCTGTCTGGCTGTCGCCTTCCGGGTGGTAACCAGAGGTGAAGTGGAGGCACATGTTGAGGGCTTTTCTGAGTGACCGGAAGAAGTGAGAGATGAACTCGGTACCGCAATCTGAAGTGACATGGGTGGGAACACTATGCTTAGAGAATACATGGAGGAGGAAGAGTTTTGGGAGCTCCAGGCTAGTGATGGTGTCGTGAGTAGGGATGAAGATGGCCTGTTTAGAGAGCCTATCTACTATGACCAGGATAGCTGTGAATCCGGTAGAGCCAGGGAGCTGCTCAATGAAGTCCATGGATATGGAGTTCCAAGGTCTTTCCGGGACAGGGAGCTGTTTTAGTAACCCATAGGTCGATGGCACGGTGTCTTAGCTCAAGTGCAGGAGGTACATGACTGGATGTAGTCTTTGATGATGGTCCTGAGACCAGGCCAGGTGTACTTATGCCAGATTATTCCAGAGTCCGGTTTTGCCCAAAGTGGCCAGAGAGTGGGTGATCATGATGATGCCAGAGTACCCAGAGACGGAGACTGTCCAGGTCCGGTACATAGATGCGACCATCTAGGCGGAGGAATCCTGCCTCATCTGCAGACCAGCGAGAGTCCAGTGGGTCAGAGAGGTGGATCTGGGCAATGGGATCTGAGGGGAGAGCGGATAAGATGTCATTATGGAGTGTCTCCATGTCCATGATGGCGACTGCTTGATGGAGGACTGGGAACTCTAGAATCTCTTTGGGGTAGATGTCCCATCGTCTAGTGAGAGCATCTGGCTTGGCACCGAGTTTTCTGGGGTGGAAACAAATGACAAGGTTGAATTGAGATAAAAACTTGGACCACCGGGCTTGCCAGCGGGAGAGGACCTTTGAGGTAGAGAAGTACTCTAGGTTTTTGTGGTTGGTGACGATGTCAATAGGGGAGGCGGAGCCTTCAAGGTAATGGCACCAGTTCTGGAATGCCTTGAAGATGGCAAGGAGTTCCTTATCGTGGGTGTTGTAGTTCAGCTCCAGAGTGGTCAAGGTCCAGGAGTAGAAAGAGACCAGACAGATCTCTCCATCTGTGCAGGTAATAGACAGGATGCCAGCGACGGTGTAGTCAGAGGCATCCGTTTCCATGATGATAGGGGTGTCCGGAATAAAATTGGTAAGGATAGGTGTGGTGGTGAAGGTGTGCTTGAGAGCATTGAAAGCACATTGACAGTCCTCAGAGAAAATCCAAGGGGCATCTTTCTGGGTGAGCTGGGTAAGAGGGACCACAATGTCGGAGTAGTTGAATATGAACCGGTGGTAGAAGTTGGCAAAGCCCAAGAAGGACTGGATGTCCTTTACCTTTCAAGGTTCAGGCCAGTTGGAGATGGTCTGGATCTTGTCCGGAGACATAGTCAAACTGTCAGGAGAGAGGCGATAGCCAAGGTACTCTACCGAGTCCAAGTGGAACTTGCATTTCTCCAGTTTGGCAAAGAGGCCATGCAACCGGAGTTGGTGGAGTACTTCCCGGATGTGCTGCTGGTGGGACTCCACATCCTCAGAATAGATGAGAATGTCATTGAGGTACATGATGACGCAGACGTCTAGCATGTCAGTG